>JAABKJ010009069.1:0-11293 GCA_011634705.1 Andricus grossulariae
AAATTTAACTACTCCATTTTTTGTTGAAAACTTACCTTTTTAGTTGAAAATTCAATTATTTTAGTAGGAAATTCATATTTTTGGGTTGTAAATTTGTTGTTTTTTTTTGTAGATTTTTAATTTAAATTCATCTTTTGGGTTGAAATTTCAACTATTGGTTAAAAATTCTTTTTTTTTTGTTTTTTTGAAGATTCATTATTTTTGTTAAAAATCAATTTCTTTGTTTAAAAATGTAACAATTTTGTTGAAAAAATTTTTTTTTGGTTTATTTTTTTTACTGAAAATACTGATCTACTTTTTTTTTATTAGGAAATTGATATTTTTTAGTTAAAATTTTGATTTTTGATCTTCCTGGGATGAAAATTCAATTATTTCAGTAGAAAATGCATATTTTTGGGTTGTAAATTTTTATTTTTTTTGTCGATTATTCAATTCAAATTTATCTTTTGTGTTGAAATTTCAACTATTGGTTAAAAATTCATTTTATTTTGTTTTCTTGCGGAATAATTATAACCGAAAATATAAATTTTCCATAAAAAAGTCCGAAATTCCGAAAATAGATCAATCAAATTTTTAGTTAAGAAAATTAACTTACAGTTAAAAAAAATAATTTTCAGTTTCCAAAAATTAGTTTTAAACTAAAAAAATTAACTTATCACAAAAAATGTCAATCTTAAACCAATAAAATGAATTCTTTAGTAAAATATATGAAAAATATAATAATTGAATTTTCAACTGAAAATGATCAAGTTTTAACAAAAAAATAAATTAGTTGAATAATCAGTTGAGAAAATTAATTTTAAATTAAAACACGAATTTTTGTTCAAATAGTGCAATCTTCAACAAATAAATTATATTTTTGGGAAAGTTGTTAAATTTTTAACCAATTTTAAATATTAAAAAATATTACAAACAAATTTAATAAAAAATGCACTATTCAGGAATTTTTCTATAAGAAAAGTAGTTTTTTTTCCAATGTACATTCTTTTAATTAGGAACTTTATAATAATTTTAGCAAAATTCATAATTTTTTCATCAATCTATGATTTTTTTTAACAAATTTAATGAACGAATGCCCGAAGAATGTATTTGTTTAGTAAATTTGTTTTTAAAAAATCATAAAATTGATACAAAAATTATTAATTTTGTTAAAATTGTCATTAAGTTCCTAACTAAAAAAGTTGATATGGAAAAAAGTGAATTTTTCTATCAACGAATGCCTGAATAATGCATTTGTTTAATTAATTTGTTTAAAATAATCTTAGGATTAACCACCATATTATGAATTTTTCTAAAATTATAAAATGGTTCCTAATTTAAAAAATTGACAAAAAAAAAACGAATTTTTCTATCAAAAAATACTTGAATTATGCATTTGTTTATATTATTAACAATAATAATGTCAAGAAGAAATTTTCTCATCATTATATTGTTTTTGTCCAAATTTCTTGCAATAAAACTTAAAAAACGTCAAATTATGGAAAACCACAGAAAACATTCTTTAAACAAATAATTTGTTTATAAAAATAACTTTCAACCATAATTTCGATTTCTCAATTTCAATTCAAAATTGTTTTATTTTTTTTAAACAAGATTCCAGATTAATTTTTATATTTGTATTTTTTTTGCAGTTGCTTCCTTCTGAAGATCATATTTTTAGTTATAAATTTTATTGTTTGTTTAAAAATTTAACCAATTTTTTGAAAAGTCATTCTTTTCATACGAAAATTCAACTGTTTTGGTACAAATTGAACTATTTTCGTATAAAAGTAATTTTTTAATTAAATTTCATATTTTGGTGTTGAAAAGTGAACTGAAATATTTTTTGGATGAAAATTCAACTTTTTTTTTTAAATTAGTATTTTTAATTTGAAAATTCATCTGTTTTAGCAGAAATTGCATAAAATAGACAAAGATTGGAATGGATAAATTTCAAGTAAAAAAATTAAATTTATATCAGAATAAAGAAATTTTTAATAAAATACATAAATTTTCAACCAAATAGTGAAATTTTCAAACGAAAAATGATAAGATATTAAAAAAAATTAAATACCTCAACTTTTGGTTAAAAAATTAATTTTCGATAAACAAAAACTTCCGAGAAAAATTTTTAAATTTAAAACGAAGGTAATGAATTTTCAACAAAAAATATCAATTTTTAACCAAAAAAATTAATTTTTCAACAAAAAAGAAGTTTCAAGAAAGTATATTATTTCTTAACCAAATAATTAAACTTGTAATCAAAGAAATATTTAAAAATAAAATAAGGAATCTTCAACAACAAAATTATTTTCAATCAAATAGTTGAATTTTCGACGAAAACAATAAATTTGCAATCAAGAATATTTATTTTAATATCAATTCTTATAAAGAAGAGAATAGTTGAATTTTCATTTGAGAAAAATAATTTTAAAAAAACTAACTTGATACGCTAAAAAAAGTGGTATAAGTTTATAACAATTGTTCATAATAATAACAATTATTTTTTAATGTTAATCCCTTGTGTTAGAATAATTTTCTTGGGATAGAAAAAAACGATTTCTTCGAAAAGAAACATTTCATTTTTTCAAAATGCAAAATTAGTGAGTTTGTTTATAAAAATTGTTTATAACAATGATGATTGGTCTTGAATAGCAATTATTTTTCTGTTAATATAGTTATTCAGGGAAGAAAAAAAGTGACTCAACTAAACAGAAAATTTGTCTATGTTAAAAAATGCGGAATAAATTAATTTGTTTACAACTATAGTTCATAACAATATCAATTATTGTTTAATGGCAGAATCCTATATTACGTTATTATCCCTGAAATGAAAGGAAATTATTTCGTAAAGAATAAAAAATTTTCACGTTCAGAAATGTGCTATAAGTGAATTTGTTTATAACAATAATTAATAATGACGATTGTCCTTGTCATTCTTTTTTCATAATTAAATATTACTTTTACATAATATAATAACAAAATCAGTATACAAAATTCATCCAAATAAATGCAGCAATTTTCAGTTTTATCCTATAATTTATAACAATTAGAACAATGAAGGAATTTAATTAAAAACAATAAATAATTAAAAAAGGGTTAAGAAATAGAGGAGAAATGAAAGAAGGGAGGAATAGTGAATTTTATTGAAATGTATCTGGCTTGGAAAAGAAGATAAGGAATTTATAAGAAATTTGAATCAATGAGAGGTGGTAGTAATGATGAAGATGTGGCTAGATGAAAAGGGATGGGAAAGATTAACCAGGAGGTTACCAATAGGTTACAGATAATAAGTTGAAAATTCAAAGAGGAAGAATGAAAAATGACACATCAATGAGAGGAATGGTGATTGAGGAAAGTGGTTAAACTAGTTACTAGAGTGGAAAAGAAGTTAAGAAGTTTTAGCGGAAGCTAGGGAAGAGTAAAGGAAAGAAGTTAGCCTAAAAGTGTTGGAAGGAGGTAGAAGAATCTATAGGGAGCACAAAAAAAATTAACAGGATCAGAAAGAGGAAGAAGGTGCTTAAAGAGTAAAGATAGATGAGCGAAGGAAAGAGGGATGGACAAGAAAAAGTGTACCTTAAGGATGCAGAAGAAGAACTCAAGATGAAGAAAGTTGCTAAAAGAATCATGTAAGGATTTAAGGGGATCGATAAATTAGAACTGATCTAAATAGTTGTAAATGGTGATCCAATAATATAAACTGAGTGGTATTATTGTAAGAAGTAAAGTTTGGACAATCAAGCGGACGTCAATCAAAGGGAATTGGCTTTGAAATTCCATCTGGTATAGAAATGGATCACCGAAGGCGAGAAAATAATGAAGGAGGGATTATTTCCTGGAGCGGTATTGACTCGTGATACACCATCTGTGCGTTGGTGAAATTAATAAGAGGCGCGGTTTGTCGGAATGAGAAGAACAGACCCCAAGTTTCAGAGATGATCGCTGTTGCAGTCAATAAAGACCTTCATTAGGCAAATCAGAATTCTCAATAAAACTTTATATTTACTTTTGAGTCGAGGTGAAACCCTAAAGACTTAATATACTTTGAAATATCTACCACCTTAAGGATCCTCTTAATCTTCTAGATTCTTGAATGAACGAGCCACTTAACTAAAGAAGCGCATTTCATTTACAAAACGGAAGATGGTCAACTTTGTCTTTAAGATTGAAATTAATTACATCAAAGGATTCAGGAATGTTCTTTTCACAGCCTTTTCAATCCTTTAATCATTTGCTGCTAGCCTTTTTTCCTCAAGTTATGAATTGCTCTTGATTTGTTTGTTGACGATACTGGTAAAGAAGTTCTTTTTTTCTTAGAGCTAGAGGAGTAACATTTGGAACTATAGATGTAGAGTATAGAACGCCTGACCCTTACAAATGGAAAAAAAAACAATTAAAGAGTAGTATGATTTTTGGCAGGCCCATCAGTACCGTTTGTTTTTTGTTTGTGAACACTCCTAGAGAAGTAGAATTGATATCATAAGGTGTAGAGTATAGAATGTCCGAACTTAGCGAATTGCAAACAAACTGAGAACAATCATCCATTAGTCTTACTTTTAGTGAAGCCATCAGCTTCTTTCCTTTTTTGATTATTAGAATCTTAAGAGAAACATTGAGGATTACTCTGACAAATAGAAAACAAACGGGAAACAAAAATCCATTGATATGATTTTGGGTAAAGCTATCAGCACCTTTTCTTTTTTGTTTGTTAGCTCTTCCAGAGAAGTAAAATTAAGTACTGTAAATATAGGATAAAGAATGTCCAACCTTAACGGATGGAAAACAAACTAAAAACAATCATCTAATAGTATAATTTTTTGGAAAAACATCTGCTCCTTTTCTTTTTTCTTTGTTAGCGCTTCTAGAGGAGCTAAAATGAGGTTCTTAGGTGTAGTGTATTAAACTTCTAATCCTAGCGAATAAAATAACAAACTAGAAACAATCATCCATTAGTGTGATTTTGGTAGAACCATCATAAACTTTTCTTTTTTGTTTGTTAGCTCTCCCAGAGAAGTGAAATTGGGCACTCTAAATATAGGATATAGAATGCCTAGCCTTAACGGATGGAAAACAAACTAAAAACAATCATCCAATTGTATACATTTTTGAAAAAACATCTGTTCCTTTTCTTTTTTCTTTGTTAGCGCTTCTAGAGGAGTTAAAATGAGGTCCTTAGGTGTAGTGTTTAAAACGTCTAACCCTATCGAATGAAAAAACAAACTGAAAACAATCATCCATTAATGTGATTTTTGGCGAAGCAATTAGAAACTTTCCTTTTTTGTTCATTAGCACATCTAGACGAGTAAAATTCAGGTCGTTAGATGAAGAGCATACTCGTATAGCGTCCAACACTAACAAATGGAAAAGAAAAACAATTCACTAGTATAAATTTTAATAAAACCATCAGTCTCTTTACTTTTTTATTTGTAGAACCAGATGAGTAATATTGATGGCTTAAGGTGTAGACAATCACATCTTGGCATGATTTAAAAAAAAACATGAGTTTCTTTTTTTTCATAGTAAGTTCTCCTAGAGAAGTAAAATTGAGAACTGCAGCTATAGGATATCCAACCCTAATAAATGGAAAGCAAACTGGGATCAATAATCCAATAAAGTAATTTTTGAAAAAAAACTGTCCATTTTCCTTCTTTTCTTCTTTAGAATTAGAGAAGTTGAATGGATCTTGAAAGTGTAGAATAGAAAAGACCAATCTCTAACGAATAGATAACAAATTGGAAACAATCATCCGTTAGGGTATCCTCTTGAAAAACATTCAGTACCTTCTCGTTTTTTATTAGCGCTTCTAGAATGAAAAAATTTTTGTTAAAACCATCAACACCTTCTCTTTATTGATTTGTAGAGTTGGCGGAGTAACATTGTGGACTTTAGACAACGTTCAACCCTGAAGAATAGAAAGAAAACGGAAAAGAATCATCTCAGAGGCGACTTAATTTAATAAATAGCAAATAATAAACATTGATAAATAGAATTATAGAATTCATGGTGCCAAGGATTTCACTAAGGTTTTGGATAGATTTTAAAGATTTCAGAAGGACTTCAATGATTTCCCAAAGATTTCAATAATTCCACAAATATTTCTAAATACTTCAAAATTTTAAATATTTCGCAATGATTTCCAAAGATTTCAGAAAGATTTTACTAATGTTTCACAAAGATCTGAATGATTTCATAAAGATTTCAAAGGGTCCACAAAGATTTCGAAGATTTGAATAATTTCCAAAATATTACCAAATATTTCCTAAAGCCTTCCAAACATTCCAGTCAGATTGAAAAAATTTCACAAAGATTTCAAATAATTTTTATCAAAAATCCAAAATACTAAGGTTTATGATTTTTTAACAATTTTAGCCTGATCAAGGTATATCGTTGCTACTATGCTGTGCTCATTAAATGTTTAAACTACTATTTTCATGACTTTGAAAATGCAAATCCATTTTTTCTAGACTGAAATCAACCTATAGGGTATGAAAAAAAACTTGCTAGAGCGGAAGTTGGTATAAATTTAAAATTTTCAAAGTACTAGAACAAACTGAAAACAATCATGTGTTAGTATGATTTTTGATGAAAACATCAGTACCTTTTCTTTTTTGTTTGTCAGCGCTCATAGATAAGTAAAATTTAGGTCTTTGGGTGTAAATTATAGAGCATGCACCACAGACAAATTGAAAACCAAATAAAAACCATCATTCATCAGTATGATCTTTGGTAAAATTATCAGTTCCTTTTCGTTTTTCATTGTTCAGTGTAGATCATCCAAACCTAATAAATGAAAAACAAACTGAAAGCAATCACGTCTTAGTACGATATTTTGTTATACCATCAATCATTTCTCTCTTATGTTTGTTAGCACTCTTGGAAAAGAAAAATTGTAGTCTGTAGGTGTAGACTATAGAACTTCTAACCCTAGCGAATGGAAAACAAACTAAAAACAATAATAGAATAAAGTAATTTTTTGGAAAACCATCTGTTTCTTTTCGTTTTTGATTCCTAGAACTAGAGAAGTTAAATATTGTTGTTTTAGGTGTTTAATAGATAACACCTAACAAACAGAAAAGAAACTGAAGACAATCATTCATTAGTGTGATTGTTAGTCGAACCATTAGTAATATTGATGGTTTTAGGCGTAGAGTATAGAACTTTCAACCCGAAAAAATAGAAAGCAAAGAGGAAACAATCATCTATTATTATAAGTTTTGTTGAAACCATTAGCACCTTTTTTTTGTTGTTAGCGCTGCTGCAGGAAAAAATTTAGGACTTCAGGTGTATAGTATATATCGTGCAACATTGAAGAATGAAAACCAAATTGAAACAATCATCCATTGGTATCCTCTTTGGTAGAACAATCAGTCCTTTTCCTTTTTGATCGTTAAAAATAGTAGAGTAACGCTAAGGACTATAGGTATTGAGTGTTAATCAGCCAACCCTAACAAATAAAAAACAAACTGAAAGCAATCATGTATGAAATTTTGTCATGCCAAAAATTATTGTTCCTTTATGTTTGTTAGCGCTCTTACAATCATGTGTTAGTATAATTTTTGACAAAAACATCAGTACGTTTCCTTTTTTGTTTGTTATCGCTTTTAGATTATTAAAATTGAGGTCTGTAGGTATAGAGTATAGAACGTCGACCCCTAATGAATGAAAAATAGACTGAAAACAATCATTAGTATGATTTTTGGTAAATCCATCAGTCACTTTTCCTTTTTGATTTTCAAAGCTAGAGGATTAACATTGCGGGCTTTGTATCATAGAGTATAGAATGTCCAGCCCTAATATATGAAAAACCAACTGAAAGTAATCATGTTTTTGTACGATATTTTCTTATACGATCAATAATTTTTCCCTCATGTTTGTTAGCGCTCTTACAATCATGTGTTAGCATGATTTTTGATGAAAACATCAGTACCTTTTCTTTTTTGTTTGTTAGCGCTTTGAAAGGAGTGAAATTGAGGTCTGTAGGTGTAGAGTATATAAGGCCGACCCCCAACGAATGGAAGCAGACTGAAAAAAATCATTTATTATTATGATTTTCGATAAAACCGACAGTCCCTTTTTGATTTTCAGAGCTAGATGATTAGCATTAAGGGCTCTGTACCATGGGGTATAAAATGTCCAGTTCTAACAAATGAAAGAGGAAGTGAAAGCAATCATCTATTTGTATGATTCCTGGTAAAGTCATGAACCTAAAACCCGAAAACAATCATGTGATTGTATGACTTTTGAGAAAACCATCAGCACATTTTCTTTTTTGTTTGTTAGCGCTCCCAGAGGAAAAAATTTAGATATTTACTGTATATTATATATCGTGTAACACTGAAGAATGGAAAATAAAATTGAAACAATCATCTATTTCTATCGATTTTGGTAAAACTATCAGTGCCTTTTCCTTTTTGATTTTCAGAGCTAGAGGATTAACATTGCGGTCTATGTATCATAGGGTACAAAATGTCGAATCCTAACAAATGAAAAAGGAACTAAGAAGAAACATCTATTAGTATGATTCCTGGTGAATACAGAAACCTAGAACCTGAAAAAAATCATGTGACGGTATGACTTTTGACAAAACCACCAGCACCTCTTCTTTTTTGTTTGTTAGCGCTCTTAGAGGAAAAAATTTAGCTCTTTAGGTGTATACTATGTATCAAAATTACAACAATGATCTATTGTTATTATCTTTGGTAAAACTATCAGTTCCTATTCCTTTTTGATTTTCAGAGCTAGAGGATTAACATTGCGGGCTCTGGACCATAGGGTACAAAATGTCCAATCCTAACAAATGAAAAAGGAACTGAAAAGAAACATCTCCTAGTATGATTCCTGGCAAAGTCATAAACCTGAAAACAATCATGTGATGGTATGAAATTTGACAAAACCATCAGTTCCTTTTCTTATTGCTAGCTCTCCTAGAGGAATAAAATTGAGGGAGCGGACAGGCCAGGAGAGGAGATTTGGATGTGGTCGATTGCGATCACTGTCAGACACGTCGTTGGGGATGACGGCGGCGATAGAGGATGAAACGATGTCGTTCAGGCCCAAGTAAGCACTGGTCCGCACCACAATTCGGATCCCGGTGCGAATGTTGTCAGCCAATTTTCTTGGCCAGTGCCTCTGAATGCCGCAGATTTCCATCTACCCCGCGGGGGTTGTCCTCCATTCCGGATGTGTAGTGCGGTATGACGGCGTCGACTGCCTGGGTAAATATACCCTTCAACCCCGTCCCACCCCATCCCAACCTACACTAACCACAACTGTGATTATAATTCGTACGTGGTTGGGTTGGGGCGAACAGGCCGCTATGTAAAGGATTATGCACGCGGATTTAACTGATGAATCACATTGTCGTCTTGATTCGCCCTGGCGTTAATTTTCGGGGTTGCATGTCTGCATCTTCCATCCTTCCACTCTCTAGCTGCTACAATCTCCTACGTTTCCTAATAAATTCACAAATTTGGGGATCTTCACTAGGGTGGTCCAAAAATGCAGTGGAATTTTTTTCTTTAATATTCATGTCCTTCGTCCCTAAATTTGAGATGAAAGAAATATTAACGCGGATCGAATCCTTTTCAAGTCAGGCAGGTTCTGGACAAGTCACTACATCTCTCAGCGTAGCAATATGTTTCTCTTTAGGGGAAAATTGGGGATGCGTCTTTTTCGAGTTTGAGAAAAAATGTTTTTACTTGATTTTTAGAGATTAGAATTTTATTTTTCTATTTCTCATGAGCTTTGCCGACTTCTTTTGAAATCCGGTGGCAATTTGAAAAAAGGTTCAACATTAGTATAGTGGCGATGATTGGGTTGCAAATATAGGAGGTGGCCAATTTTTTGTCCTTTCTAGAGGATTTTTCCCCCGAAAAGTTTTACCAAACAAATTTTGTTTTAGAAAAGTTCTACCGAAAAATGTTTCTGCTCTTTTCTGATATCCTACATCGTTTACGATAAAAATTCAACAATTGAATTTTGAGGAACAAAATTTTCTAATTAATACGATGACTTCCTTATATTGGCAAAACATCTTTTTAAATACAACAAACCAAATTTATAATAAATATTCCACAAATTGAAAAATACACAGAAACAGGAGAAGTTTAACACTATTTTCAATAATTAGGAAATTAAAAAATTACTACAAAAAACCTAAAAATACATATTTTTCAACTTAAGTAGATGAAAAAATAAATAACTGAAAAAATTTTCTCTTTTAAAATCAGCCAAAAAATTATTTTGAGAAATTTCGAAAGTGGCAAAATGGCGAGAGCTTTTCTGTAAATATTTAATCTGAATTTTCTCAAAAATGCCAGAGTTTTTTTATTTTCTTGAAAATTATTCTCGTTGGTTCAAAGTTTGACTACATTCTTAGAAAAAAAATTTGTAGTAAAAATTAATTTTTTAAACTGAAATTCTAACTATCTAATTTTTTTGTTGCAAATTTATTTATTATTTTTCAAATTCCACTATTTTGTTTAAAATTAGACCGCTTTATCAATGATTTTTTTTCTTGGTTACAGGTTTATCTTTTTGGTTGAAAATTAAACAATTTTGTAGAACTTTTCTTTAAGTCTGGAATAAAAAATCTTAATTTTTGAAAATTTGTATTCTTGGGTGAAAGATTCAACTTCCGGGTACAAAATTGAACTACTTTGTTATACTTCATTTTTTTTCATTCAATGTTATTTTTTTTTAAATTCATCTATTTGTTCTCAAATAATATTATTTTATTTAAAATTCGTCTTCTCAAAATAAAAATAATATTTGCGTGTTCAAAATTTAAATTTTCTGTATAAAATTTGTCTTTTTGGTTGAAATTTTGAATTTGTATTTTTTGGTTAAAAATAGAACTTCTTTGTATAAAATTAATTTTTCTTGTTGTTAAAAGTTCATCTTATTTAAAAATTTAATTAATTTGTTGAAAATTTGATTATTATGTTGAAAATCATTTTTTTTCAAATACTTCTTCTACTGAAAATTCAGCTGTTTCCATTTTTGGTTAAAAATTTATTTATTTTTGGCGAAAATCAAATTAAATTAAACTAATTTGTTTAAAATTCATCTTGTTGGTTGAAAATTTTCTCTTTTTTGGTTAAACATCGAACTAATTTGTTAGAAATACATTTTTTTATTAATGCTTCATCTTTTTGTTTAAACAATCAACTGATTGTTGAAAATTCGTTTTTTCCATTCAAAATTTATTTTTTCTACTTAAAAGTAATTTTTTGTTAAAACTTGATCTTTTTTAATTAAAAATTCATCTTTTTGGTAGAAAATTATTATTTTTAGTTGAAATACCCCCTCGTGT
>JAABKJ010009070.1:0-11292 GCA_011634705.1 Andricus grossulariae
CCTAACTGTTCACCCGGTATATGAAATTGGTCAGCGCATTTGGTTATAAGTTTTAATACGTGAGTTAACTCTTCTTTGTTTGAATGATCCAATCTCAATAGTTTCTTCAATTCTTCTATTCTGTATTTTTCGGTAATGTTAAATATTTTAAATAGTTGTTTCGATTTTATGTTATTATTTTTGTTTAAATATTCGTCTAGCACTTTTTCTACAGGATCTGAGTAATTTTCTTCATTTAGCGTTAAAAAATTTAATTGATTATTATTATTGTTGGCTTTTTGTGTTAGGAATTCCCTTTTTTCAAAGTCATGTAATTCTACTTTAGGAATTGGGATGTCGACGGGTTTTGCGCAAGTGTTTGCTACTTTTAAATAAGCTCGACCTTTATTATTAATTACTACCGCGTTTCCTATAAAGATTCCATCTCCTAAAGATAATTGAGGAACGCATCCATCAGTTTTCTCTTTGTTTAAGATCTGAACAAAAACATTAGATATTGATCTAGCGGGTATTGTAATGAAGCCTTGAGACTCGAACGGATATCGTTCATTATTTATTTCTAATTGTTTTTCTGCATAATTGATTCTTATTTTATTGTTTCTGAAGAATTCAGTACCAAGAAGTCCGTCATGTCCAACAGAAACTTTGTCTGAAAATAAGTTGAATATAGTTTGAAATCCAAAAATGTTTATTAACACTTGTCTCAGTGTAAAGACTGGATGTTCATTGATGCCCGTATGTCTTAAACGTTCGTCTTTGTTAATTATTATGTCTGATTGGATCATTCCTATTTTTAGTAAATTAGTACCTGCATCTGTATCAATCATCATGGTCGCAGGCTATATAAGTCCTTTTGTGCTTATTTTTATGTGTGGAATTATGCTACTAATGCCTAAATTGATTTTTTTCTGTTTTTTCTGGGTCATATAGTTCGCTATTCAAATTTGGTGCATTCATTTCCTTTTCAAAGCCCCCACTTGTGCACCCGCGGGGTGAGGGGGTGTTCAAGTTTCCCTTTTTCTGTGGTCTCATCTGTGTTTTTTGGGAATTGTTATTGTTATTATTGTTATTTTCATCATAAATTCGCTTGCGACATTCGCTTATCACATGACCCGGAATTTTCAAATAATTGCACACTATGATACGATCACTTTGTTGGCTGGGATCTGGGTGGGATTCATGATAATTTGAACCTTGCGCGAAATTTCTATTCTGTTGCCGTACATGCATCTGATATTCTGGGTTACGTTGCTGATTTGAAAATTGTCCTGAATTGAATGTTCGACCTCCGAATTCTTGTGAATTCGACGGTCGAACTCTTGACTCGCCTTGGAATTAATTCTGAGGATTCCATTGTCGTCCCTGGAATTGAATGTATGGTCTCACATAGTTTTGTGACCGCGGTATGGATTCTTGAAAATTAGTTTCATTTTGGGTTCTTTTGTTGATTTGAAAACAAGAAGTCGCAATGTGTCCTCATTTTCCACAATATTGACAGGTTACAACTTCAACTTGTATTATATTAGCTCTATTTGTCCTTGCTGAATCTCTACTATTTCTAATATTTGTCTCCGGTTCGCGATGTATTTTGTTTATATTGCCTCGGCGCAGATTCGCTTTTGCTACCAGTTTTCCTTCAATATCTATAGCTTGATCGGTGATGCTAGAAAGAGTCTCGACTGTTTCTATGTCGGGTTCTACAATTCTCATATCTATTTCTGGTCTCAAAACACGTTTAAAACAATCAACCACGGAAGCCTTCAAGCTACTTCTAAAATTGTTATCTATTTTATTTGAATTGACTATTCTATGTGCATCTAAAATTCTCTCTGATATTTCCATGATTCGACTCGCGTATGATAGTACTGTTCCGTTTTCCCACATGAACATGCTTCCCAGTTCCCCTTGTAACTAATAGACTGTCTCTGATGGTGCATATATTGTTTTCAATATGTCTAATAAATCTTCAACTTTATTATACGTACTCCCATAAATGCATCTCCTAGCCTCCCCGGTGATTTTACTACGGATTAATCTTACCAAATTTTCTCCTATTTTCTCGACATTGCAAGGAAGCATTGCTCTTGCTTCCTCGCACCCTTCAATAAAAATAGAGAGAGGTACATTTTTGCCATCAAAAGTTGGTACGATTTCAAGAGCGTCATGGAGCGATACCTGTTGGTTGTTTGGAATTCTTTCTGCTATATTGATTATGGAAGCGTTATTGTTTAAATGTTCGGATATATTACTGTCAGGATTGAAAAAAGGGTTGGTACTTTTGTTTTCAACTGATGCAGATGTTTGATCAAATAAATGTTCCGGGAAATTTCCGTTCGTGTTTACAAGAGGATTCTTATTGTTATAATCAATATCACTATTATTATTTTTGTTCAGCGTGGTACAGGAAGGTGGTAGGTTTGCCAGATTTTCTTGATTATTCGAACTAGTTGCTATATTTATGTCATGGAAAATGTCGGAATTATTTGACGTATTTTTTAAACGTTTTATTATAGTTGATTATACCAGTGATTCTTTCATCGAACTTGGGTCTGTGACTTCAGGAGAAGCTGAATTATAGTGAATTGGCACACTGGTTGAACTAAATATGCTATTATGTATATTTTTTTCCGTTAAGGTTGAACTCAAATCTAAATCTTTTGTAAGATTTAAATCTTCAATTGAAGTATTATCCAAATTTGAGGACGACCTTGTTGTTATTGGGCTATGAAAAACGTTTGCTCTAGATGTATCCTTTATTTCGAAACCAAATGTCCCTTTAGAACGTTTTTGTATTTGCTGATTGCGCTCTATTTCATTTAGTAATGTTGGGTTACCTCGAGTTTGTGAGCGAGTTAGTATTGTTTTCTCTTTGGGATTTGGGGTAGATATTTATATTGATATATCATTATTTCACAGAGTAAAAAGAAAGACAGGGGAAAAAAAGGAGAGAAAAAAAAATATCACAGAAATTAAAAAGGACCAAGTAATTTTATATATATAATATAGAGATAAATTATAATTCGTATAAGATGCAGACAAACCGGGAAAATTCTCGTACAACTCTTACTTCAACAGTGAATTAGATGATTTTCGAATGTCGGTGTTAAACGTAGATTGAAATTTATATGATCATTGGTTCAAGTTTCCTTATGATTTTAGCTTTTTAGGACGATCGGACACCCCATACTCTTGATCTCATTGGCTTAAAGTTTCCCGGCCGATGCACGCAACTCGCTAATTAAACCCTTATACTCTTCCCTGCATTCCTCGTTTTGCAAGAAATCCCTAGACCTATGGTTAAGTGAAGAATTTCAAAGCGGGATGAGGAAACCAATGAGAGTTATTAATTTCAACAATGATAGGAATTTATTCAGACTTTACAATAAGAAATGATCGTCTTTGGAAATTAACTAGTCAGAGCTGCAGTTCGAGAAATTCCACAGATTGGCTGCACCTTCAACAATACAGGCAAAATGAGTTACGTAATTGGTCGAATAAATTCTTGATAATTAAAATGATAAATGAATACTTACGTTTTTCGAAGTGATAAGTCGGTTTGATTACAATACGAAGCGGAAACCTTCCGCGGTAGATTGGAGGATTCGTAAATGTTTCTTAGAAGATCGAGGTGAATATGTTAAATGGTACGTGGGTTTCCAAAATCAGCCTTCGTGTAATACCTCATGTATTATACGATCATGACCTATACTAAAAGTATAGGTCAGGCCCTAAAACGATTTTACGCTTTCGAGAAAAAGTTCGAGTCTGATCCCCATTTAAAAACCGAGTATCATCAAAATCTTAATGGATACATTACCCTAAATCATATGACACTTTGTGACGAAACGAAGAAGGGATGTTATCTTCCCCATCATGCCGTAATAAAAACATCTAGTGAAACTACTAAAGTCAGAGTAGTACTCGATGCATCAGCGAAAACTTCGACAGGTATTTCACTTAATCAGGTTCTATTAGTGGGTCCTACCATTCAGAATACAATTTTTGAACAGGTTTTTCGATTCCGTGCACACGCATACGTGATCACAACTGACATCGAGAAGATGTACAGGCAGGTTTTAGGTCGCCCGGACGATAGAAAATTTCAGAAAATGTTGTGGTACCATCAAGGTAAAATTAGAACCTTTCAATTAAATACAGTTACGTTCGGACCTCCCAGTGTACCCTTTCTAGCAATCCGTACCTTACACCAACTTGTTCGCGATGAAGGTAAAGAGTTCCCACGTACAAATCACCCTTCTATTCTTAACAACATCGAAAAGAAAATTGTCAACTCAGATTGTGTCGTTAAAGAGGAACCTGTTAAAAAAAACTCTCGGAATTATTTGGCATTCCCAGAGCGACATCCTCATGTACACAGTGCGAGCTGTCGATGCTCAAACCACTTCCACCAAGAGAAAACTGCTGTCGGAAATTTCGAAAATCTTCGATCCTCTTGGACTTTTGAGGCCGGTGGGACTCTACACCAAAGTCTTGATACAGGACTGTTGGAAAGCTCAATTAAGTGGAACGAGTCACTTCCTCAAGACATCCATACCAAATGGAAGGCATTTACAGATCAACTCTCGTGTTTGCAAAACTTTTCAATTCCGCGAAAATTCTTCTGCGAAAATGCAATAGAAGTCGAAATTCATGGTTTTTGCGATACATGCCTTCATGGCTATGGAGTATGTCTCTATGTTAGATCTCTTGACGCGAAAGGTAGTATCATAGTCAACTAGATTTGCAGCAAATCCAGGGTGTCTTCATTAAGTGGTGTCAAAATTCCACGTTTAGAACTTTGCGTGGCATCAATTCTCAGAAAACTCTGCGTCGAGTCAAAAGCTCAATTGGAAGTTCCAATCAAGAAAGCAACGTTCTGGTCAGACTCCACAATCGTCTTATGTTGGTTCAAGAAGGCTCCCCATATGCTGAGAACTTTCGAATCGAATAGGGTCGCTGATATCCAATCCCTGGGAAATCAAGTCGAATGGGGACATGTCAGATCGGAAGATAATCCTCCTGATTGTCTTTTTAGGTGACAACTCACAGTCGATTTCATCAAAAACATGCTTTGGACCACAGGGCCTAGATGCTTAGCTCAGCCTGAAAGGGAATGGCCTGGATTCCTCGAAACATAATCATAAAAGATGCCAGGGTTAAAGGAGGTTGTTTGCTTACTTAATTCAGTCACTTGCCATTATATATATTCTCGAGTCTCATCATTCAAACGTCTCACAGGACTAGCTTACTTTCTTATTTACTTACTTACTTACTAGCTTACTTTTTGCGTTGGAAAAATTTAAAGTCTCAAAGAAATCGTCCACTCTCATATCAAGAAATAGTCGATGCTGAACGACGCTTGGTGGCGGTAATACAATGCGAAAGATTCCCAGCGGAGATAAAACTTCTCGAAACCGGTCGAGAAACAGCTAGCGGTGAAATCACAGTTTCATATCGAAAGCCCAGCAAGTTCGACGAGCTGAATCTCTTTCTTGACGAATACGATTTCATTTGAGTGGGGGGTCTATTGAAAAAGTCACAATTAATCTACAATCACAAACACCCTCACCTATTGCCTAGCAAACACCGGATTACCGATCTCATCATCCGCGAATGTTATGAAGATAATAAGCAGTTGGATATTCAGTCGGTTTTGTATGCTTTTAGAGAAAAAATCTGGATTTTGAACGGTAAAAATCAAATAAGAAAAATAGTTCATCACTGTCTCGAATGTATTCGACAACGACCCGAAACAATGCAGGCTCAAATTCAGTCTTGCCCGCGGTCTGGGTCACAGAAGGGCCAGTTTTCAGTTGTATAGGAATAGATTTTTTCGGAATCATTCTCATTAAGGAAAAGAAGGACCGCAATAGGATTTTTATTGAAACTAATGGTTGAGTTTTTATCTGCATGGTATCCAAGGCGGTGCACATCGAACTTGCAACCGACCTTTCAACAGAAGGTTTTTTGGCAGCTTTGCGTAGATTTATCAGCCGGAGAGGTGTTCCAGAACACATATATTCGGACAATGGTACAAACTTTGTAGGGGCCAACAAAGAACTTCGTGAAATCTATGATTTACTTGATACAGCAGAATTCAAGCGTGCAATAGGATCTTTTGCATTATCCAAAAGTATTGAGTGGCTTTTAACCCACCTTTATCCTCTCATTTCGGTGGTCATCGGAAAGCAGCTGTAAAGAGTTTCAAGCATCACTTGAAACGTCTATTAAAACATCAAACACTCACTTATGAACAGCTTCACACCTTCTTAATTGAAAACGAAGCAATATTAAATTCTTGACCTCTATACGCGCTTCTAGCTGATCCCAATGATCCCTTAGCTATAACTCCTGCTCACCTATTGATAGGTCGACCTTTCAATTTCTTACCCGAGAAACATCTTGTTTCAGTGCCTGGCAATCGAGTATCGACGTACAACTTCATCACGAAGGCTCGTCAGGACTTTTGGAGCAAATGGTATAAGAATTATCCTAACGAATTGTAAACTCGCCAGAAATGGCACAAATCAACCGAGGAACTAAAAGTTGGTTCAGTCGTCACATTAATGGAGGATAGAGTTGGATGTGCACGCTGGCCACTGGAAGTGATCATCGAGATGTATCCTGGGAGCGACGGCATCGCCCGTGTGGCCAAGATCAGGACGGCGAGCGGTAGCTATAAGCGGAATATCACTCGACTGTGCCTTTTACCAATCACGTAAAAGACGCAGCCGGGTGAAGGTCCAAGCGTCAGAGGACCAACGTAGTCAGAATAGTCTACAAAGGTTTAGGGTAGAATTTGACAAAGGGGTTATGTTCTTAGTCATTCATGTTAGGGCGAATGAAACTAGTGCGAGTAAAACAAACTCATGGTGCATATTGTAAATACGTTGGATCTCGTTAAAGTTTAAAATCTTTGATAAGGACACCATCCAGTTGGTTGTCAAATTAGACTAAGCGTTACATTGTTTTAATCAAACTCAAAAAATCATTGGATCAGCCCCGCCAAAGGAAACTGACCTCATTATTATTACAATTATCATCGTTCTTTGTTGATATTGTTTATCGGTCTGTATCGATAATAGTTTTAAGGAAATGCGTTCACTTTCTCCGTATGTATTATAATCATATTTGATTCTGCATAACTTCGTTGAATCTGACTCAACCATCTTCGCAGCGTTTGCCGGGAGTATGTTCCGTCGTCATGTAAAGGGTAGAAGATGGCGAGAATTTTCATGCAAGTTTGAACGCGTCGAATTCGCGCGAGTTCGACCAGGAGGTAGATGGGCGAGGGCGAGAGGAGGAGTGGAAGGATGTGTGCATGCGCGAGAACGGCGTTGGCAAAAGGCAGTAGGTCGGTTGGCTTTCATCAATTGGTTTGTGGAGAGCTCTTGCGCGTCCATTCGTCATTTTCCGCCGTTAGTGCGTTCTTTTTCCACTTTCCACTAGTGAAAGCTGGATTCCAATCGGCTCAGTGCGATTGGAGTTTCCGTCAGCGAACCAACAAATAATTGATCCCCTTTTCATTTGTGAAAGCGGGATTTCGATCGACTCAGTGCGATAGGAGACTCCCTAGCGAGTCAAATCAAAGCGACCACGTGTGCGACGTCAACGCCGGTTTTCTCGGATATCTTTTTGCTTGATAGCATAAATCAGATCACTTCTTGTCGCGAGTATCTTAGTGGATTTTTCTTCTTAATTTGAATAAATGGGGTTTTTATGCCAACTAAGGCTTTTTCCTAAAAAAGTGTGTTGTTCCTTAAACCCGGACCAAATTCGAATATTTCTAAGCGGTTTCTTTTCATGTCAACGTGAGAAAATAAAAAATTCAACTAAATTGTCAAGCCACCTACGGCAAGGCAATTGCAAAACAAAATAATTGATTCTCTGGATCAAAAGTTATCGAACTTTGAATACTTTATATATAATAAAGTCAGCTCGTCTCGATCAACATTCTCTCATACTTTTATTTCTAAAAGCCATAGCGAAACAGGATAATGTTGTAAAGCACAGAATGCATTTCAAATTGATTGAATCAGAATTATACACATTCAAGAAAATATCTTTTTTATAATTCAAAGACTGACTAAAATTGCGGCGGTTTTTCTGAAAATTTGCGAAACTAATTTTTGTAGAAACAGCAACGTTTTTGAATCTTTATTTTCGAAAAATTTAACACAGTAATGTACAATTTTTGCGATTCAAAGTACAAGACTTCGAAGTGCGGAAAGTTTGTAACAGACTATACTGTTGGAAATTCCATTTGAACAAAACAATATGTACCCGATAGGGGCTGTTGTCTTACGTTTTCGAACGTGCAAGATTTCAGTTACAGCTAATGGTGATGGAGGAGGGTTCCGGCATAGAGACGAAATTGCCACCTCAGGTATTGTATCTGTCTTTTCAAAAGTGTCTAAATTTCTGGGACACGATGACGGCGAAATTATACCTACCTTTTCAAATCATCTCCAATCTTACTGGAATTTGTGAGATTCGTCATAAATCCTAACCTATTCATCTCTATTAATTACTTCTTACGTTAATATCGGTAAAAAATGCTTCTCCAGTTTCCCAGTAGGGTGGGTAAAAAATAAATACTTTTAGAATTTGATATCGCTACAACGCGTAAAAGCAGCGTTTTGAGGTTCTAAAAAGTGTCATCAATTTGAAATCGATCCACGTGCAACTTGGTTACTTGTGCTCAAAAAAAAGGTAAAAAATTTTTTCGGGAGAAAAATTTATTAGGTTTATGAATAAAAGAATTTTTTGTTGTTTCTTGAAAACTTTCCAGTGACAAAAACGCACTAGGAAGACAATCGCCAAGACCTAGGAATTGAAATTGGAAATACAGCAAATATTAAAAATTTTGATTCTGGTATTCAATGAAATAATCTTTAAAACTTGTGGATTAAACATTTTCCTGAGCATGTGTCAGCTATTCAAATGTATAAATATTCTACTTAGGTTTAGACATAAACTAGAAAAAAATGCACAAGACGCACTAGTCGAAATTAGAATGACAGTAATTTAAAAAAAAAATGTATTACTGGGCCTTATCGATGTTGTAAATTTTCATCAGAGCAGGTGTATTGGATTTATGTAAGATTTGTCTCCCTCCGTTTTTGTCAAATGTACACGTTTTGAGAAATTCTGAACCCAAAATACAGGTTTTCGCGAACGTGTCTTTCTGTGTGTACTGTGTATGTATGGAGACTTTTATTTTTTAGCACGATAACTTTCGAAAGAATCGATAGATTGGACTGGGCTTCGATATACTCTTCAAGTATGCTAAAATGAAGATCAAGTTCGTTAGCCAGCGATTCGGGATAAAAAATCAAAAAGTCAGCGCTTTTTCAAAAATTTTTAGACGACTTTTTCCAAATTTAAAAATTTTATGTATGGATGTTTGTAGTAGTCAAAAAGGCAAACAATTCATCCTTATGACTATTTTTGATGAAACAAAAATTACTGGAGTTATAGCATTTACAACATTAAAAAAAAACGAAAATGAACACTATAAGGCAAACAACGCACGATATGAAAAATGCCAATATAAGAAATATGTTTTTTTAACACCCTGCAATATTCTTATGAGAAGTTTGTAAATTTTCCTGAATAACCGAAAATTCACATTTTTATCGCACAAAAAAATAATTAAATTGAAAAAAGTGAAAAATGAAAAATTCCATTTTGCGGTTAAACTATACAAGATAGGAAAAAAGCTGAATGAACAAAAAATTATGCACTTATAGAAGATCTTCAAATTTTTTATTAATCGATTTTTTATGGGACGCGTATTTTTTGTTTTATTTGTAGAAAACTGATTTTAGAATAAAATAAAGTACATTTTTGGACAGACGACACAGACGACGAAAAATTTAACAGACAACAGTTGTTCACTCAGAAAAGAGCTACACATGGCTTATTAATTATTTTTTGATAAGATGCGTGATTTTTGTCTCAATCGTGACAAATAAGATTAACAATAAAAACAAATGTTGGAAAAACGACGCAAAAT
Source organism: Andricus grossulariae (assembly GCA_011634705.1). Classification (NCBI taxonomy): domain Eukaryota; kingdom Metazoa; phylum Arthropoda; class Insecta; order Hymenoptera; family Cynipidae; genus Andricus; species Andricus grossulariae. Next base: position 10,019 of record JAABKJ010009070.1, read on the forward strand.
ACGAAAAAAGATGAATAGACAAAAGTTGAATTATTTGAATTATTTCTTAGAAAAATGATTGACTAAAATCCGAAAAAAAACTGAGAAGATTTTTCTGACCACCAGGTATATAGAACAAAATTTGAACTCAAAAAAATTCAAAACCTCTGCAAATAAGAAATTTTTGAGACCTTATTTTCGAGTGCCGGTAACGAAGCTGGCCTGCCAATTGATTCTAAAGTAATTATACTTTCTTAGGATGTCAATGCGCTACTTTGCACGTTATTGGAGTTTTCCACAGATTTAAACAATTCTTTAAATAATTACATTATTTTTATAGTTATGCAATTGTTATAAACAAAGTAATTGTCGGAATTAAAAATGGACAATACCATTGCGTTCCTCTCGAAAGTATCTTAAAGGTCTTTTTTTTTGTTTTTCTTTTCTGACTATTTGTTGAAGAATTAGGGAATTTATTGTTGAGCTCACTTTTTAAAATTAGAACACAAAGCTTCGACAACTGTAATTTAGTGATTGTAAATTCTCTTGTGATAATGCTCCTTTGGCATCTTAGCGTAAAGTGGTTCTAAGCAAATTTGTAGATATAATTTAGGCGAAAAATTTCGTTAAATAAAATGTTATTGCAGCTTGTGTCCTATTTCCAAAAGATTTATTTTTTCATTTGTATTATATTTTCATAACAAGTATTTACAACCAATTTGTTGATCTTTTTTGGCTGAATAACTTTTGCCCATTAATTTTTTTTTCGTACATTTTGTTGTTTTCAAACAAAATTTTTATTTTTTTTTATTTTAAATGTTATTTTTTTACGAATAAAACAAAAAATAGCCACCCTACCAGAAAATTTTCAAATAGAAATTTGTAGCTCTTTTTCGGATGAGCAACTTTTGTTTTTCAATTGTCGTCATAGCTTGTGTCGTTTATCCAACAATTTTTATTTTTACATTCTCATTTGTTTTTCGCAATTTTAAAATTATATGTACAGCGATTCGTAGTTATCGAAACTCTGAACAATTTATCCCTGTAACTTTTTTCGATAAAAAGAAAATTATCAGAGATATAGCATTTTCGAAATCCAAACAAACAAATGAAAGTGAACATTTGAAGCCAAACAACGCACGATATGAAAAAATATCGTGAGAAGAAAAACGTTACTTTTTTAATTCCTTACATGATTATCATAACAACTTTTTGAGCCTTCCGTTTCCGGTACCGAATGGTAAAGTACGCGTTTTTGTTCTGTGCTATCTTTTTTGGTTTTGGCGACGGGCGTG
>JAABKJ010009071.1:0-11292 GCA_011634705.1 Andricus grossulariae
TTTTATATGTTTCCAAAAATATATATGAACTGAACTACAATGAAAGTGCATTCTTGGACGTATCATCACTGCTAGGGTTGGTTTTCGATTTTTATTTACTATTAGGGGTGATTTTTGGTCCGCACCTTTTTGCTGCAAATTTTTGATGTGATTTCAAAGCATACATATGAAATTGCGACCCAGAAAAAAAATTTTCCTGAAATTTATGCTCATTTCTAATTTTGTCGCAATTTTCGCACTTTTTGTCCGGGTGTAAAACTGAAGATGTGCCACCCTCGTGTTTGCCAAATTTTTCATGATTGGAAGCATCCTTCATCTTCAAAATAAGACCTTAACAAAGACGATACGTTTATTTTTATGAGGGTTACAATTTTTCAAAGTAGGTGGGACGTATGTGTCCTACTGGCCGTTAAAGGGTTAAATCACAGAATTCAGGAAGGAAATAAATACTGGAAAGGGTCCAAATAATGCATGGGGAAAATATTGGGAAAGACACACACAATAAATAAAATATATCAAATTGAACCAGTAAATCACTAATATTAATCCAATAAAGGAAAAGTCCAATGATCACACCCAAAATACAATAATTAATTAACGAATTATTTGAACAACAAGAAAAAAAGGAAAGGGCTGTAATTCAAGAGAATTTATCCTCCAATGAACTCAATAAATAATCCGCTCACCAAATCAGTCCAGATTCAAAGGGACAGGAATCTCAGGATTAATCCGCACGTAACAAAGATACAAAATCACAACTTGAACAAAATATTAATGCACGACGTTAAAATTATATTTTATGTTTCTTCCTCGAAGACTGCTGACAAAAGAGGCAGGATCTCCAAATTTTCTTGAATTTATACGTTTGCCCTAGCAACGAGATCCAAAAGATCCAAAAGATGGTAAATTATTGTGATCCTCCACCGAATAAATTCATACTACAAGCTGGCTGTCAAAATGAAACAAGAAAGTTATTCAAAGAAAATTAGACGAACTATTTTGACACACAGGAATGTATAGATGACTCTTCGGGCCCTGGCTAAAGGAGTTTCTTCTAGCTTGCTAAAAGTACACAATAAAGCCTTCCAAGGAGATGGTAAAATCTTGAGTCCCAAAAATTGAGAAATAAATGTCGAGAGGCAGAAAAGCAGAAATCACATGAAAACATCACAAGAGATTATCCAAAGTCCTCGGGTACGATCAGAAGTATCCGTTCATAATATGAAGTTGGCAGCAAAGGGTAGTATTAAAATTTGAATTGATCAAGAATATCTTGGTTTTCGAAAAGGCTTTCAATTGGGCATCTATAAGTTTCTTCAATTTTCAGCGTTGTATCAGGATCTCAGGAATATTTACATAAATAATTTAAAATATGGACAGAATTAATACTTAAATTTAGAAGTTATAATATAAAAAGTACAACCCAGGAACACCGTGCAGTCTTCGAGGTTACTGACAAATCAACAAAAGCTAAATTCAATAATTTTAGATGAATTTTTTATAAAATTATTAAAATTTTACAACGTCACAATCTGAATACTGAGAAGATTTCCTGCTTTAAAGCATTGCTTCAGTCATATTGAGTTCATAAGAGTAGACATTGATAATGATAATGATGCAAAAATCCTTTTAAAGGAATTCAACAAAGATATCAACAGAATTCGAGATTGGTTGATTCATTGACTCAACCACAAGATATTTTCATCCTTGACCGAGGGTATCGAGATGCAATTCCAACCCTTCGGAGAATTGGAATAGATTGCAGGATGTCATATCTCTTGAAATCTAATCAGAATCAATAAGATTTCGAATCGAAAAATAAAAAAAAATTCCAATTCATTACGACTCTTCCAGACTTCATTAATAAGGTTAGTATTTACAACGCTACGTTTCGATAGCGAACCGCTATCCTCATCAGGCGATTATCTATAAATGGTTACAATTATCGTGTAAAACAACGCATATGAATAATATAAAAGTATAACGTGATCTTCTTACCTAGTTGTTAGTTACAATTTTGGAGTCGAAGAGGATTAAAAACATGTAGGATGCGAAATTAGTCAATATTTATAAAAATTCAATTGTCAGTGTTGGAACTAAAATGGAATATACTATATTAATTATTATTATAAGAACATTTTTTAGTTTAAATCTACTTTTGTTTGTGAATATTATGTTACCTTAATTTGGAGGTTAGGATGAGTTTCAATAGAATTAATAATAGATTTAATGCTTTCACGATGATTCATTATGATAAATTTAATTAAAAAATTTAAAGCTTTTTCGGGTTTCAATCGTGTGCAAAACTACGAATCTTGCGTAATAGCAAAACTACGAATCTTGCCTAATAGCAAAACTACGAATCTTGCCTAATAGCAAAACTACGAATCTTGCCGACATTTCATGAACATTGCAGTTCACTTCTTCAGGGCTGACCTGAACTGTAGTTTCAGGTTACGTTGTTCTTATATAGATTCTCTACGATGCCTATGATTGGTCAGAGCGTTTTAAGCATATAGCAATAGCATTATGTGCTTAAGATTTCGAGTTATGGTCTTTCAAATTTTTTATAATGTTTTTTATTGTTTAAAGTTGAAATATTGAAATTTTAAAAAACATCACTGTAACTGCTTAATTTCGGTAATTTTTAATTTTCAAAAAACTTTTTTTCCTGAGCGCAAGTACAGGCGACTTAAATTAAGGAATTAAGTTCCTAATGGAATCAACATTTTTTAAATTCAATGATACTTACTATAAACAAAACTTTGGCACCCCAATGGGCTCACCTATATCTGGAACTTTAGCAGATATATTCATGCAAGATCTCGAAAATGAAGTTCTAGATAAATTAAAATTTACAGTAAAAACTTAATACAGGTATGTCGATGACACCATTCTTATTATCCCAATAGATAAAATCCAAGAAATAGTTAAATCTTTTAATGCTTACCATCCTAGACTCCAGTTTCCACATGAAATTGAAAATAATAACTCCATTAGTTTTTTAAACGTTGAAATTATTAGAGACAACAATAATATTATTAAAACAAACTGGTTCCGAAAGAATACTTACTCAGGTAGACTTCTAAATTTCAATTCAAATCACCCTACACAACATAAGATTGCAATGATAAAAAACATTTTAGACTCCGCAATACTACTTTTTGAAAAAACCTTTCACAATTACAATCGGAATATGGTTTAAAAACTTCTCCATTATAATAGTTATCGAATAGAATTCACTGGCAAACATATTAAAAAAAGACTAACAGAAATACAAAAAAAAAATACAAAAAACAAGAGTAACATTCAAAATAACGTCTTCCAACAAAAAGATATTGAAGACAAAAAACTAATAATCTTAATTGATTTTTATGGAGACATTTCAGAAAATATCAAACGTCTCTTAAATAAATTTGATATAAAAAAAGTTTACCGAGTAGATTCAAAACTTGACAAATGCATCAAACAAGGCAAAGACCAACTAGGTACCTTAGACCAATGCAACGTTGTTTATAAACTTGAATGCCGATTCAAAATACCACAAAATAATTGCAAAACATTTAATTAAATTCCATAATGGTGATACTTCTTATATTGACTGGCAGAATATTGAAATATTACACCAAGATTCTAATTACTACGAAAGATGCTTTGCTGAAATCATATTTATTTAAAAAGAAGGAAACAATAGTATAAATAAAATTACAGATTTAGATCATTACAATCCAGCATACAACAGAATTTTGGAAATCTTCGCATAACCTTTATACAAAATATTACCAAATATTATTTCACAATTATCGTTTTTTTAAAAACTAATAATATTTTTCAACATCTAAAAACCTGATACCATTGGTTCTGGATATCAAAAACAAGTAGAAAAATCTTTACTCTAGTCGCATCACATACACATCTATATCTCTCTACGTTACACTTGTGTTTACTTCCTAGGCTTAAATGTGTGTAACAAATGTCAGTGTTGGACAATTCTGAGCGCAAGTCGCCTGTACTTGAACTCAAGCAAAACAGTTTTTTCCAAAATTCAACACACCAAATTAAGGTAACATAATATTTACAAATAAAACTAGATATAAATTGAAAAATGTTCTTATAATAATAATTAATATCATTTATTCCATTCTAGTTCCAACACTGTGAATTTAATTTTTATAAATATTGACTTATTTCGCATCCTACACGTTTTTAATCCTCTTCGACTCTAAAATTGTAACTAACAATAAGGTAAGAAGATCACGTTATACTTTTATATTATTCATATGCGTTGTTGTTTTTAACGATAATTGTAACCATTTATAGATAATCGCCTGATGAGGATAGCGGCCCGCTATCGAAGCGTAGCGTTATAAATACTGATCTTATCAATAAAGTCTGGAAGAGTTGTGAAGAATTGGACATTTTTTTTAAATCTTCGATTCAAAATTATATTAATTACTTCCCAGACGTAAAAAAAACTTGGAGCACATCCTTCCATATAACTTAATCAGAATCAATTCTCAACTGAAGAAGCAAATGAGTCTTGTATAGTGACTAAAACAAGACGGAAGATAGAAGCTCTAAATGGTCACATGAAACGTACTTTCAAGTTCTTCTACAATACAATCCCTATATCTCAAATCCCTAACGTGAGTGATTGTCTTCTCAACGCTGGAGCTATTATAAATAAATCTCATGAGCCTATCACAGTGAGTTCGGTAAATTAAACTTTAGCTGAAGAAATGCTACATAAAGCTCGGCACATAAATCTTGTCCAAGCAAGAGTAGATGCCGAACATCGTGCACGTAAACGGGCAAGATAGGTGATATTAACCCGATCACATCTACCGTTGTTCTCCAAAGTATCACTGGGATACCTGCGAGAATTCACGTTTGGAATATACTAAGTGGGTCTATCGCCAGCATATATACAAGATACTTCTCTGAGAGCCGAAGAAGAGCACGGAGACCAAGTCCTACAACTTGATCAGAATACGAATGAATCAGGTTTCATTAGGATAAGGCTTTTTCCCCGATTCAGAAATGCTGCCCATCATCGATTGTCGGTCACGTTCAATGAAGGATATGATCAAAATGACGTGGTGATTGAAGATGAACAGACACCAATTTTGGGGTACATGAGATTCGCGCGTCTTCAGGACAACAACAAATTACTACCCATAAAAGTTTAACGAACAGTTCAAAGCGCAAGCATGGATATCGGCGATATAAAAATAATCCACCCTTTTGGTGACAATCATTGAAGAATGTTTGCAGCTAAAAAGGTCAAAGTGATGGATTGAGCGATGTTACAGATAAAATCACCTACACATAAAACAATAACACTCAATCCCTCATCCACAAGTACACAAGGGATCAGATTCCCGTCACGTCCTCGTCGTTGAACCAGGGTAGCGCTAAGAACGGAAAACGACACAAACGACAGCTACAACTACACACAACTAACACCTTTAAAACTAATCCTCTGACATAGACACACAAGACAACAACCCGTTCCCGCAACTACATGTTACACACTTCAACCTTACTCACTATCACACCAAACCAGCACTCCCATTATACTTATGCTTTCAGGTATCCAGTTACACATAACACACCAATCGTCTTCACACCAACATACAGTATATTAATAAGGTTCCAAACTAAAAAATCCACATAACAGTCTCTTTCAACATAGTGAATCATATAAACTAATTTCCTCTCTTATACAAACAATTGCACTCAAACACACACAAAAAAACACTCAAAAATCCACCCTCACAAACACACACACACAGTCACAAGCATTACCCTCCCCTTACTCATGCTCCAGCAACGATACCCACCCTTTTCACTTACAGTTGCACTTTTTCACTCGTCCACGCACAAAAGACGAACTATCTCCATACCATTCACACACAACAAATAGCCCCCCCCCCCCGACATGCACGCACACTCACATGATTTTTCCTGTTCATACTCAATCACACACACATAACAGAGCCAATTTGATCGAAAGGCTTTTTACTCGTATTTTGTGTGGGATTCTTTACGGAAGCGACATATTTTGAATGATGAGACGAGAAGATGGAAAAGCGTTCGAAACGTTTGTACTCAGATTGCGGAATCAAGTCAGGACATTTCAATTCGCAGACAAAGATGAGAACCTTAATGACCAAATAACGGGAAAATGTGGTTTAATAGAGCATGGGGGAAAAATTAATTACTGAACATTCCATTAAACTAGACAACATGATAGCAGAAGCGAATTCTCTAGAAGCCGAATAAGGACATTCGTGCCTAAGAACCCCCCTTTCCACACCTTGGAATAGGTGAACAACATCTTGCATAACCCCGACTGAATAAAGACATTCATTCTAAAGAGCACTCCGCCACCCACTTTTCCCCTGGTTTCAGCACACATGCTGTTTACACAACTCCCCATACGCACTTTACACTTTACGCTCAGCATCGCGTTCAATCCCTGCCGAGTGGAAAGCAACGCCGAATAATGTCTTGCTTAACCATGAATGAATACAGATATTCGTGCTAAAGACCCCCCCCCCCCATCCCCCCAAGAAAAATTCACTACAACAGTACAACACAACAGAGATCAAGCACAGTAGACAACTCTTTGTACGCACCTCGCGCTTCGCGCTCGTCACCGCGTTCACTCATTGACGCGTGGAAACTAACATTGAATAATGTCTTACTTAACTGTAACTAAATACAGCTATTTATGCCAAGGAACCCCCCTCCCCTGAATTTGAAACAACAGACACTAACGGCAATGCACAAGTTTTAATACGCACCTCGCGCTTCACGGATACACCCGCCACCTTTTTGGAGACAATTGACTACAACTTAACAGCAATTTTTTATTTTGCAAAATAACAAAGTGGCGACTGTTTAAACAACAAATTTCAAACAATCTTATTTTTTGCTCTTTTTTGTTAATTTAACTATGATAAAATTAAAAATTTAAAGAACCGCTTTGTCACACTTTAGATATCTATGTTTAGAATAAACGTAGAAAATTTGAGAGTAATCGTTCGAAAACCTTTTGAGAAATCATGCGCGCAGAGCGCAAAAACGTTGTTTCGAGAAAAACGCGTTTAAAGTTTTCGGAACATAAAAATTGTAAAAGAAAGTTACTGACACTTAATCAGTGATCCCTGCTCCGTATATATTCTTAGAAAAGCAATATTTTATTCACATATACATTTAAAAATAAACAGCAATAATTCCGGATACGTGGCATAATTTCTGAAGTGTACCCAACTCGAAAATGAAAGTTGTCCGATCAGGCTAAAAATTGGCCTAACTGTAGTCCTATTAGATAGTACTCCTCACACCGAAAATGATAATTATTTATCAAAGTGAAGGGAGTACAATTTTTGGGTTTTATAAGCAAAGCCTTACATTCAAACATTTCTAACTTTTTTCCTATTTCCTTAAACAAAATTTCACTATAAATGTTTTTGATAGATTTTTTCACAAAATTTCTGGTGGTCCTAACGATTTTTTAAAAAAGTCAAAATTTGACCCTAATTTTTGAAAATCAAAAATAAATCATAATTTTTTTCAAATTTCGACATTTTTCCCCCTCAAATTAGTTTTAACAGAAAGCTGAGATCTTTTCCTATAAGACCTCCAATTTTCAGAGAGGCAAATCAATTTGTCTTTGAGTAATAGAACGATACGTAAACAAGATGCCATGATAGGGCGGGTGGTGCGCGATCTCCCATTTTGCGCTCACGCCGAGGATCTTTGTGCAAAACGCTTTAGTGCCATTTTTTTAAGTTGAGTAATATTACATGGTAATATTATGTGTCTTTCTGTTCGACTTTTTGACGATAGTTTCCACAGTTGTTTTCTTTGCAGGCGTCTTTTGCGGTTTCTGTTTTTTCCATTCGAGAAGATGTCGTATTTCTCAGAGGACGAAAATTTCTGGAGTTGAAGTTTTACACCTTTAGCGAGAATGAAAGCGTGGTACTGTAATGTACCTGGTATTGTAACAGCTTTCTCAAGTCTGGCTTTCAGTAACTCGGTGGCTACGGCATGATTTTCTTTGCTACTGAAAAAAATTTCGGTTTCCATACAGTTACTCTTTGCCCACTGGAACAAAGCATGGGGAGAGAGTATGTGATGTTTCGGAGAACATTGTAAGCTTGAACATGCCACTTGTCCCTTTATATTCGCTCCTGTACCATAACATGCACCCTTACCATGAGATGTACCATAAAAGTGCCATTCAGCTTGGATACCAAAATCTTCTTCCTGGACTTGGAAATTAGCAAAGCTAATCTTATTTTTAAAATGTTGTCCTGTATCATCAGTAAAATAGTAGATTTTCTTTGCCCTGAAATGAGTTTTTAAGTGATCTACCGTGTCATGAGCTAAGTTATCAGATATGATTGCGATACTTACTTGCTTGAGCTCTCCATCTTTTTTATAATAAATCACCACAGTGAATATTGTAGCTTGGTCGTTATTTCAGTGGAATAATTGCGCTGCATTCTGAATCATGAAAGGGTAATTCTCAGCGAAATCGAAAAAAAATCAAAAACTCCCCAGCGAATAAATTTTCCTTCAGGTTTTTGAAAAAAGATGATTGCTCCTTTGAAATAAAGTGATGAATTTTTAATTTTAACAGCCTTTCACAGAAATCATCTAGGAATTCATCAGTATCGATTACCAGAGTATTTAGAGTACATCTGTCAAAATATTATAGTCGATCATTCTCAACCAAATGAGTTCGGTTCGCGAACAAAGGAAATTCGATCTCCGATAAAGGTATGATGAAAAATAGCGTGCACAACTAGGGTCGAAAGGCTATACGATTGCAACAAGTGTGAGTGCTGCCCTCGCTTCTCTCGGGCAGCGAACTTCGCACTCGTTGCAATCATAGCCTTTCAACCCTAGTTGTGCAATATCCTATTGTGATGTTATCATCAACTTGACATTCTCATGATGCACGCAAACGCACACATTATGAGTGCCACTGCTTCCTGCTAGAAAACAATGACGAAGTATGAGTTTTGTGAATTTGGAAATACTGATCTTCAGGCCTACGTGTTTTGATGTAAATTGAACATATAACTCGTTGAGATTACACAGTAGTAACCTTTTCTGAACATGCGAACGAGTTCCATCATCATTCTTGATCGACACAGAGTCTTTCATCCCTGACATCATTCGACTTACGTCATCGCGTTCATAAAAGTTTTTCACTAGAGTTTCAGTTTCAGGAGTCAATGCTCTTCCTCTTTTTGGATTTGACAAAGCTGTTACGATACCAGGTATATTACAGTACCACGCTTTCATTCCCACTCAAGATGTAAAACTTCAACTCGAGAAGTTTTCGGCCTATAAGAAATACGACATCTTCTCGAGTGGAAAAAAAACAGAAACCGCAAAAGAGGCCTGCAAAGAAAACAACTGTTGAAACTATCGACAAAAAGTCGAACAGAAAGACACATAATATTACCATATAATAGCACTTAACTTAAAAAACTGGCACTAAAACGTTGCACAAAGATCCTCGGCGTGAGCGCACAAATTCGTGTCAAATTTATTTTTGATTTCCAAAAATTAGGGTCAAATTTGGACTTTTTTTTTTAAACTTTAGCCAGAAATTGTATGAAAAAATCTATCAAAAACGTTTATAGTGAAATTTTGTTTAAGGCAATAGGAAAAAAGTTACAAATGTTGGAATGTAAGGCTTTGCTTGAAAAACCCAAAAATTGTACCCCGCCCACTTTGATAAATGATTATCAAAATAAAATGGTTTTTGATGTGAGGAGTACTATTTAATGGGACTACAATTAGGCAAATTTTTAGCCCGATCGGACAACTTTCATTTACGAGGTGGGTACACTTCAGAAATTATGCCCCATATGCATCGAAGACAATTGCCACCGCTGAAACAAAAGCAGACGCGTTCGGATATGCTCTACTCAAGTGTTCAGCTCTCTACGCGCTTTTGCTCCAAGCTCTCAAATGTATAGAAAGACTCCGAATTTCTATGTGAAATTTTGATATGATATTTCTGAATATATAACCTGCCGAAAAATGCAAAAAAAATCGATTTTTCAAAATTGAGATAGTAGAATGCCGAAACTAAACCAACGTCATTTCGCGTTTTGTTTCGTCTCGTGGACGGTCCATAGTAACATTGGGTTTCTGAAAAAATGTATAACAAAACTATAAGTGCTAGAAGTTTTAAAACTTGGCAACTTCATATTTTAAACAGAAAAATTTAATATTTTCAAGTATTGATTTAAATAGAAGTGGTGTTTTAAAATACACAAATCTTTGATTATTTAACCTTTAAAAGTTTGTTAAGAAAGATATACTTACTTCTTTGAGGGTATTTTCCCAGATTTATCTACACTCAATGTGAGTCGAATATGCGCCTTTTGTAAGAACATAATTGTACTTGTGTTGAGTTGGGTGAGATTGTACGCCAGTTGAAGAATCTGATCCGCCCAATGACGAGCAATCTCTGCTCGAGTCGAACAAAAATTTAAAAACGTCATATTCACAAAATCAGATCCATAACAGATCGTAACGGTTTTGTCTTCTAACAATTCTTGGGAACCCATTGAGACGAAACCTTTTACTTTAGAATCCTAAGAAATAAATAACATAGAATCAATATTTTAACAATAATAATTCAGCATAAGATAAATGTATTAAACAGCAGAACAGATCATTCTGAAACTTGTTTCATTACACAATACACATAAAATAACTTAATATGATTATTCGTGGTTCAAATCAAAACATTGTGATGTATGAGAAAAATAAAAATGATTATTGTTAATTTATTAAAAATACTACATTTATTGATTTATTGGAGAAATTTCGTCCGACACAAGCTATTGTTTTCAATACATTTGTATAAATGGTTTCCGGTAGGGTTCCAAGTTAAGTATGACTAAGGATGAAAATGACCTATTTAAGCAGGAAATTGTGGGTAGCATACTATACATAATATTGCAAGGATTTTCTAACTACGATGCTTAGTATCATTTTTATTAAATGTGAGAAGTTATAGACTCCCGAAGCTACGATCATGGTTCCTTAAAGCAACCAATGCCGACGCAACTGGAACATGTACGTCATTCACTTCTGCTCCTTCTGTCCTAGAAGGTTATGCAAAAGCGGAAAAATTACGCGAGACAACATCGTTAAACACTGTTATGAGGAACACTGTTGACGGACCAGATGAAGTGATCCCAGAAGAACAGCCTTTTGCATCCGGTTCGCGATGGAATGAGCCTGACGCTG
>JAABKJ010009072.1:0-11292 GCA_011634705.1 Andricus grossulariae
TTTTTTGAGACGATCGGACAATACTTTTACGCGTTTTCGAGCGTCGGGCGAGTTCTTGCATCCGGCGGGTCAATTGTTGAACAGTTTTAGGATATATTAAAAAAATGCACAGGAATTCGGTTATTTTAAATAAAAATCGTAAAGTTTTGAAGCAGATTAAAAACAATGTTCACTATTTTTCCTCAACTTTAGGTTGTGTTGGTGTATTTTACCTGAAATTTGTAATTTGAAACAAAGAAGTATTAGATTTATATCCAATGATTATTGTTAAAAATAATAAAATTTACAGTATTAGTTTAATTAATTTAATTATTTAAACAGTGATTTCTTGAATAACAAAATATCCATGTTTGGACAATTTCGGATTTTGTTAGTGTTTTTCGTCAAAAATTGACATTTTTTTAAAAGTCGTTAGATTTCACAGAAGATTCATAATTTTTTACCAATTTAGGTAGCGTTGGAAATTCAAATTAAAGGTTGGCATTTTCAAACAACAGTTACATTTGAAAGAAGATTCACAACTTTTTAAACATTTACTGTTTTGGAAACATTTAAATTTATTTTAACGTTTTTCACCGTAAATGGGTCAATTTACACAGAAATCATTAAATTTCATAGTAAATTAACAATTTGGGAACAATTTTAGATTATGTCAACACTTTTCATCGGCAATTTTCGTTTAAAATTGCTATTATTAATAAGAATCATCGGATTAGAAAGAATATTTACAATATTTGAATTTAATATGTTTTATCAAAAATGCAACGTTTGTCTGCATATTATACACAATTATATTTTATATATTAATTTTTAAGTCAAGACATCAATTACCAACAATATTGTCCTTGATTGTCTATTATTTTAGATAATAAATACAATGAAATACCAAAAAATTTTAATAATATTAATTTTATATTTTAATTGAGGAATATTGCATGAGACAAACAAAATATTAAACGTGTGAGCGCGTGTTTGTTTTCTAGTTATATTAAAAATCAATGAAGAACTATCAAACAATATTTTTTTGCCTGATTTCTTTGTTTTAGGAAATTTTTAGGTTGTTTAATAGAATAAATTTCTATTTCGGTTCTCCGAGGGCATTGAATTATTTGACCAAATTTACCAGTCAATGCAAGTCCTTGAATGTCTACCAATTCATCCAATTCTTATTCCTAGAATAAATGTTTGTCTCAGATGACCCTGTGTTTTTTGAAAACTTTTTTCTTAGTCTCGATTGGAAAAAATAATACATATCTAATCGTGAGAGAGATTTACATTGTCGTAACTTTACAATTTACATGTATTAGGCAAGGAGAAAGCGTGGTTTAAATTGTAACGTGATTGGGTTATGTTATTATATAACACCAACATAGTCAGATTTTTTTTATCGTAAAGGAACAATTTTTCTAGCTGATAATTAAAAATTCTGGTTTGCATTTTTTAGAAGAATGCGCCGGACAGAGTTTCTATTTTGAGTAACTATAAACCTTTTATTGCTGTTCCGAATCAAAAATAATTGAAAAATGTGAGAACAGGATACTAGTGATAATTTATGTAAATTTCTTCCAATGACCTATTGAGACCAGGATAATTTTGTTTCGAAAAATTGTATTTTTTAGTTTTTCTCGCAAACGATACAAGATATCATAGAAGAGTAAAAGTATTTTTTGTATAACCTTACTAGAGTTAGTATAGAAAACTTAAATATCTTAATTAGGTCAAAATTTATAAAGGTGTGTATAAAAAATTAGTATTTTTTTTAAACAACCGTAAAATTTCAAATACACATAACTTTCCAGAAATAGATTTGGTCTTATGATATCATTTTCAAATTCCTAACCTTTTGACTACACAATAGGATGCCCAAAAAAAAGTTTGATTTTTAATTTTGCAAACGCTAGTCCCTCAATTTCTTTCTTTTAGTGAAAATATGGCGATTATTTCATTTATTTTCAAAATATTATTTAGAACTTCTGCTGTACCGTTTCAGGTCTGCAAGAGAATTTTCTTGTTTTTCAATTTAAAAAAATATATAAATTTGAGGCTAAAAAATCCTACATATAAAAAGAATTTTCTCTATAAGGAATAAATCAAAAATATGTATACGAGGTGACATACACCAACAATACACATTTTTTACAGTTCAAAGATTTTAACATAGGGTTCTGAAAAAAACAAATGTACTCATTTACCTTATTTTTAACCACATACATAAAAAAAGAAAAATATAACAGAAAATTTTACTCTTTGTCGAAATTCCGTATGCCAAGAGCTTCAATTTAAGCCATCTCCGAAGAAAATCGGACTATAACAAAAGCTTCCAGCATAGGGGTCTGAAAAACTAAATTTCCTCATTTTTCTTATCTTTAACCATTGGTATAAAAAAGAATATAAGATAGCAAATTTTATTCTTTGTTACAATACCACATTCCAACAGCTTCAATTTGAGCCATCTCCGTAGAAAATCAGACTAAAAGATAAACTTCCAGCATAGTGGTTTTAAAAACCAAGTTTCTTCATTTTTTTAATTTTAAGACACTGATATAAAAAAAAAGAATATAAGATGGAAAATTTGATTTTTTGTCGCAATTTTACATGCCAATTAAAAGCTTTAATCGAAACCTTCAAAAAAAAAAAAGCTTCCAGCATACGGATCTGAAAAAAAAATTCCTAATTTTTCTTATTTTTAACCACTGGTATTAAAAAAAGAAGAATATAAAATATTAAATTATATTCTTTCTTATAAGTTCACATGCAAAGAGTTACAATTTGAGCCATCCCCGAAGGATATCATACTAAAACAAAAGCTTCCAGCATAGGGATCTGAAAAACCAAATTTCCTTATTTTTCTTATTTTTAACCCATGGTACTTAAAATCAGAAAAATGTGAGAAAGTAAATGTTATTCTTGTTACACTTCCACATGCCAAGAGCTTCAATTTGTGCGATCTCAGAAGAAAATCGGACTATAAGAAAAGATTCCAGCATACTGATCTCAAAAATCAAGCTTCCTTATTTTTCCTATTCTTAGACACTGATATAAAAAAGGAATATAAGATAGAAACTTTTATTTTTTGTAGCAATTTCACATAATAATTAAGAGCTTTAATATAGACCATTGAAAGTAAAGCTTCCAGTATAGGGGTCTGAAAAACCAAATTGCCTCATTTTTCTGTATCTTAACTACAGGTATTAAAAAGAGAATATAATAAAGCAAATTATATTCTTTGTTATAATTCCACATACCAAGAGTTTTAATTTGAGCATCCACGAAGAAAATCGAATTAAAAGAAAAGCCTACAGTATAGTTTTGTCAAAAACCAAATTTCCTCATTTTTCTCACTTTCAACAACTCATATAAAAAAGAAGGATATAACATAGCAAATTTCATTCTTTGTGGCGACTCCGCATACCAATAACTTCAATTTGAACCATCCTCGAACAAAATCGTACTAAAATAAAACCTTCCAGCATAGGGGTCCAAAAAGACAAATTTCTTCATTTTCCATAGGTGTTAACCTTTAGTAAAAAGAAAACTATATTATATAAGCAAATAAAAATATTTTCTCTCGAATAATGTACGGCTAGTTAATATCAATGGCAAATTTCAAAACACTAGCAGAAACATTGCAGGAGCTAGGAGAGGTAAACGACAGACGGATGGACGGACATCCGACCGTCGTCATAATAGCTTAAAGCGTAGCCTATGAGACAGCAAAAATTATAATTATAAAATTAGGGCCTAAATCTTCATATTGCAAATAATTATTTTTACACTTACTTTAATTAATATGAATAGAAAAAAATGTTTTATAGGTTGATCTGAAGTACTTTTTTTCCATTTAAAATCGAATATTTCCAACTTTTTGATTTTCATCCATTTACTTGTACACCTTGAACCTTTCTAGTAAGATGATAAAAAATGTGAAAAGTTACACCAGCTTTGCGAATCCATTATTCCCTCCCCAACAGAAATAAAGCTTAATATATAAATTTCTAATAAAATCCACCTGGGGTAGTGGGGTACATTGAATTGAGATTGCACCTATCCTGAATGACGATTATGTTTCCAGTTGGATTCCTCCGATGGGAAAATTTAGACCAGGTGGTCTTTCCATCCCCGTAGGAAAAACTTAATCTCTTCATTACATCATTTCACGAGTATGAGAGTAAGTTGCGTAACCTTGTTGCACTGAGAATCAGCGCATGTGCAGAAATGTACGTACGTGCGTTCCTCCCTCCATCCACCCTCTTTTGGGACCCAGTATGCTTTTGGAATCAAGTTCAATTGTCTACGGGTGGCTTTTGGACGCGTGAGAAAATCACGTGCAGCTGTTCTTCAATTCTACAGGGACCTTACATTGGGACTTAGGCGAACGCTTCGATGGGCCTTGCGCATATCACAAGAGTGTTAGTGCAGAATTCTGTATTTGGGTTGGTGTGTTAGTTCTTATGACTCGTAAAAACGTAAGAGAAAAAGAAGGAAGGAAGTATCGGAAGCAGGACGCTCTGCTTACATATGCAAATTGAGACTTAGTTCCGAAAGGAACGAAACGAAGGGTTGCCACCACAAGATGAAGGGTTAATAACGAAGCAGGGCCAAGTGACTAATTTTGTGCGAAGATCGCTACGGGAGCAGGCCGGATTTTCAAAGAGCAGGTTTTGCTGGCTGATAGACATCTACTGTAATTATGAATCCTCCATAAGGAATTCAGAATAAATAGAGGAGATACAAAACCCGGCTTTAGAAATGTGAATAAATTCTGATCTGTGAAGAATTACTTATGTTGAACTCAACATAAAAAAGGAACACTTTTTCTTATTTATCCATAATACCGATGCACAAAGTGGAATTTTGTGTTCAGAAAGTTGAGGCCGATTTTAAGAACAAAATACCGCTGTGAAGTACTATGGGTGTATTGGCCATGGATTGATTTATTTTTGCTCACTTTATGAGTACTTTGCTTCCCCACAGGCGTCAAATAAATTTGTTTCTTATAGAGGCAGGTTTATTTTCACTAACAATAAAAAACGGACACTTGTTCCGTCAAGTGTGTCTTTCGGTCTTATAACGAAAATCTTATTTCCAGAAAATCAGAGAGAACGTCAAAAGGTCAATCAATGTAGCTTTTTGCTACGAACCCTATTTCAAGTTACAGTAGTGTTATATTTCAAATAATAAATCAATTTTTCTTATATCAACAATGTGAATGATTTTTCCTGAATTTTATAAATCGGTATTGGTAGATTATGAGAGGTCATCAAAGGTTATTCAATAGATCATGCGAATCAACTCGAAAGCGTGAACAATTATATCAAATACAGTACTGCTATATTACCAATATCAAAATAAAATTTTCTTACGCAAAAAAGTCAAAAATGTTGTTTGAAAATTAAACAAACGGTATTGGTAGGTTATGGAAGCTCATGAAAGGTTCTCGATTAGGTAAATCGATGCACCTCCAAGACGCGAACAAATATATCATATACAGTACTGTTGTATTCGAAATATTTAAAAAAAGTCCTCATATAAGCAAGATAAACAACATATTTTTTAACTTAAAAATCGGTATTGCTAGATCATAAGAGGTAATGGAAGATTCGTCAACAGTCCATTGAACGCGTCTCGAAGACGCGAACAAATATATTAGATATAGTACTGTAGTACTCGTAATATTATCGAAGTTTTTCTCATACAAACAGAGTAGACCATTTTTGTGAATTTCATGAATCGGTCTGGTAGATCCCAGGGTACACTATAAAAGGTTCAACAGTAGGTCGATCGATGCATCTCGAAGACGCGAACAAATACACTAGATATAGTATTGTTGTATTTAGAATATAAATCTTTTTTTCTTATATAAACAAGGTAAATGTTTTTATTCAAATCTGTAAACGCCATTTATTAACAATTTTCATTGTTATAAACCATTTTTCAAACAAAATTAATTATTTCGCAATTTTAAAAAGAGAAATTCTTTTTGACCGAGTCATTTATTTTTATCACAATAAAAATATCCTGGCACAATAGATTATAAAAATAATAAGTGTCGTTGAATCGTGTTTTCCAATATCGGAATATTATTCTTGAGATAAAAAAAATGATACTGAAAAACTGCTCTTGATTAGTTTTCGGTCGTGATTAGTTATTACTTCTAAATAATTCAACGACGAAATAAGTATAAATAATGCATTTAAACGCCGAAAATGCAGCAAATTTAAACCTTAATAATTTGTTTATACCAGTCAAAGCAATGAAGGAATTTAATATATTATAAAAAATTTTCATTCATTGAGAGTAAATTTACTACTTCAGTCGCTGTCGGTCTTGAACGAAAATTTTTTAGATATTAACCCAAACTTATTTTGTTGGCCTAATGAAATATTTCATAAATCTTGTTTTGTTGATGGTATTTTTAATTTTTAATGATTCTTTTTTACGATTCAAACAACTATGCTTCTTATTTAAAAAATGGTTTAAAGTAAATTTGTAGATCTTTTTAAAATAAATAATTCTGTTCCTCGACATTTTTTTCGTATCTCGCATACTTCAACCGAAAAATAGAAATTTTTACTTTTAATAACATTTTAACGATTGAAGCAAAAACTATGTATCCTATCAAAAAATCATCCAAAGTAAATTTGTAGATCTTTTTGAGGTGAGAAATTTTGATTTCTTACATTTTTTGTATCTAGCACAGTTTGGCTATAAAATTGAATTTTCAATTTGTTTCAGAGAATTTTCGGTGGATAAAACCACAACCGTTGGTCAAAAATTACTGGTCAACGAATTCGTCCTTTCTTGTTAAATCCTAATAAAGCGTATATTATTATAGAAAAATGTGGAACAAGTAAGATAAAATTATTATTTTCCTCGAAAATGAGTTAAGAAAAATATATAATATAATTATATATGTACACAAATTTAATACATATATTTTCAAACGATTAAGGAAATGAAAATCAAACAAAATTAATAAAAAAAGACGAAACTCTAAAATGGGGGACCTATTCAGTATCAAAAATAATTTTTTTTTGTGTCACCCTGATGCGCAATCAGCAATAGATTTTTTTTAATGTAAGCTAATATTACGAAAATATCAGATAACAAAATAGAAGAATTATAAACAAAATATATGGTGTTTATCCAACGATTTCTTAAATAATGGAATTCTACAAACTTAATTAGAGGAAGAGTTGAATGAGGGTTTCTTTGAACCAAATTTCTTTTTTTTTTAGAAATCATCTAGAAATACTGATAACAAGGGCTGTTGAAAAGAGCATTGTAGTAGCGATTCTCAGGAATGTTCATAATCAGAAAACAAGTTGTTCCAAATGATCCTACAAAAATGCTGGTAAAAGCCCATAAAACAGACCTTCCTTTACGGCCAGTAATTTCGATAATAGGTTCACCTACGAGAATATTAGAAAAGTTACTCAGCAAAATCATTAAAGAAACCATAACACTTTCAAAAATAGAAATAAAAAATAGTACTGCCTTTTTAAAGCTAATTGAGAATGTTATAAAACCAACGAACGACGTTTTGGTTTCTCTTGCAGTAATAGCCATGTTTCCAAACATTCCAAAGATTCCTAAAAAACCATTTCGAAAATTAAATTTGTGAAAAAATTTATTTCAATTTGAACTTTTACGCAAGATATGTTGGTGATTCTGCACTTTGTTTATACATACAAACAATGGTGATACATTCTTAAGTTTATTTTACAGTATACATTCAAGATTACAATTTAATGCTGAAACTGAAACTGAAGGGAGATTAAATTTTTCATATATGACTTGAATAAAAACTTATGAAGGCTATATCATCACAGATTGGCATAGAAAAACGATTTTTTCACTTTATTTTTTTTCTAATCATTTTATTTAAAAAGAAATAGGAGTCTTAAATAATTGTATTGATGGAGATCGCAAGTTGTCGCATCCAGAATATGTGCACAGAAAAATTAATCATAATAAATGTCAAAATAATAATCAGAACAAAGAGTAATATGATTGTAAAATTGGGAAAATACAGGCACGAGAAACTAGATAAATAATGTGCGATTTAGAAATTTAAATATATAGAGTATGATGCAGTTTATATTGTTCAAACACGTACGGCACTTAGAATAAGGAGAGATGAACACCAAAATAATGATCATAGAAGTACTTAATATCATTTAGTCCTTCAAAAACACAGAATCACACATGGACATGATTTCAATTGGAATGGTGCCAAGATCCTTCATCATGCGAGAAATGAAAAAAAGAGAGAATTCATGGAGATATTATTTATAAAGAAAGATAGGGCAACTAAGCGATTAACTTAAAAAAAGATATCTCGAGATATAACAAAGCTTGGGATGGGGCTATTAATTGTATAAATTGATTCTTTGTTTTCGAAAATAAAGTCTTATATCGACGTGTCCAAATGGCATGGTTCCATCTCGAAGATGACAAATAAAAAGTTGCTACAGAGTAGAGGGCGCTGATGTTGTTAATACAATTTATATGGGATTTAGAAACTTCGATAGTTCACTATGCGAGTTAGCACCTTTTTCTTCGGTCTCTCCGAGATGAAACCTTGTCATTTGGATATGTCAATATATGCAAATTAATTTTCGTCAAAGAATACTGGTAGATTTTCTATAAATAATCCCTGATGAGGAAGTCTAAATTGGCTACGAAACATGTGGGTCCTTAGTAGTATAAAAAAGACTGAGAAAGAAGAAGGAAAGTGTGAGGTAAGGTTGGTTTTGGGTGACTCTTTCCTTTTTCTCTCTCTTTTTTCTTTTGTCGCTTGTCTCTAATGAGCCAGAAATTAGGTAGCTGGAAATCTAATTTTGATTTGTGAGCATTTTGTGTTCTGATTTTGGTGCAAAAATGGTTCATGAGAAAGTAGATTTCATTCCGATCTTAAAGGAATTGTTCTGCAGCTTTCATGTCTATGAAGGAGAAATATGAGCCATAAAGGAACTAAAATGCAGTGAATAGAAGCGCTCAGTCTCACATTCCAGTTACCTATTGGATCTTGGGCGGTTGGAGAAGATTGTTTAATACCGTATAAGATGCGATGTCGCTTTGTTTATATCGGATTCAACCAATTAGATTGATATCCCATGAACGATGCTGGGTATATGCTTCGTGCAACTTTATGCTTCCTATAAAAACGTTGTGTTATGAGACTTGGAAGAGGATAAATAAGAAGCCAGCGTGGTGTTATAAGGGAAGATGAATACCTCCGTGCCTTTACGAGAGTACATAGTACGCACTGCACATAAACACATAGCACACACTAGCTCCTAGGCGGGAGACATATGTTTCTTCGACTGTCCCACAGACCAATGCCAATGTATTTCTATGATCGATGTCGACGTTAAGTTTAACGTTAAAAAAACAATAATTCAATTAAATCTAACTTTTATGGTATAGACTCGAAGCTAGCATTCTATCACTATTTTCTTCAAGGTCCATTCGAATATAACTTTTCTTCTAGAGATTTTTATTGAGAGAAAGTCAATTTAACGCAGACTTTATAGTCCTTCCTTCTTCTCCATCCGTCGTATTTGGACCTTATGATTTTCAGTCTTATGATTTTGGGCCTTATAGGTTTATACTTTATACATAAGAAGTTGAACCTTATTGTTTTAGCCCTTAGAGATTGATACTAAAGGTTTTGGGTATTATTATATTTTGAATCCAATCATTTTATACTTCATAATTTAGGTATTGTTTTTAAGCGCATGCCTTTAGCAAATGTTTTCAAAGAAGTTCCCATTTTACTCCTTTTAAAAACTATCCCTTCTTAGGGTTTCGTAGATCCAGGTCAAAAGCCATATACATTCAAGTCAGTTCTGTCACACAGTAGACTGCGACTCAGTTAGGTATTCGAGCGAGACGATCCGGAAATATTCAAGAACGACTTGTTATTCTTTTGACAGCCGAGAAGTCTTCTCATTTTTTCTCGTTTGAACCAAAAGATATAATAGTTTAACCCAGAATCTCGTTTCAAAAATCATTCTATTTTTGCCCATATATAGAAGAACAGTAGAATTTATTACTATTTGTCGGATTTTTTTGGAAATAGATGATGAAGGGTTTTTGTGGTCGCTAATTTTTATTTTGTCGCGAAAGTTACAAATTCAAAATGACGGATCCAATATGTCCACCAAAATTTCCAAATTTTTACAAAGTCGCCTAGAACTCGGTACAAGGTTTTTGAGGTCTCTATTACCGATTTTCACGTCAAAAGTTATTATTCCATTAATTTTTTATCTAAAATGAGAACTGAATATAAATGAATGAATATCAGTGAGGAACGTTTGAGAAACATAGCTTTTACCAGCGTAGTTTTCTATTTGAACGCCAATTACACAACTTTTGTAGAGGCTAACTGTTGGCCTTAAAATAAAAAACTACGTTTGTAAAATGTGAGTGTCCCAAATACTTCTCACAGAGATTCATTTAAATATGTGAAAATTTTGCAATTTTATCTTCCATTAGATTTGCAATTCTGAAATCATAATTTTTGACGTCAAATGCACAATTAGCTGCCATATTGGATCCGCTATTTTTTATTTGTGATTTTTGACGTATAAATCAAAACCAGGGACTCAAAAAATAAACCCTTGTACCGAATTTTAGGCAAATCTGTAGAAATTTTGAATTTGTAAATTTTGTTGTTGTTGTAATTTGAAATCAGCGATCTCAAATGTCTCTTTACACCAAGTTTCATACGAATCCGACACAATATTGAATTTTTACCAGACCCCGGGATATCTGCATTTTTCAAGTTCAATTTCATGCGGATGGTGGCAGCTAATAATTACATAATTCTGTTCTGCATTCCTTTCCGGACATTTCGAGATGAAATTCACAATATCACTTTCTGTTTGCAATTAAATTTATTTACCAAATTAGAGTCACGAAGGCAACAGTTGCAACAGGTGCATCAATCAAGCAATGTGAATAAAGTCTAACGACTTTATTAAAATTTTTAATGATAATCAATATTAAAATAATATAATTATAAATAATGAATATAAATTTCATTATAAAATTCTAACGAATTTTAATATTATTTTCAAATCGAAGAATCAAATATTTTCGCACAAAAAATTAAATTGAATTCCATTGGTTACACCGGCACACAAAAAAAAGTGGTCTGCCCGGCGGACTACACCGGCATATATATATGTTTTTGGGGTCGCTGAACCCGAATCCGGAGTCCAAATATCCAAGTTAGCTCGTATTTTTCCAAAAAACGCAAAAATAGACGTAAAATCGACGAAA
>JAABKJ010009073.1:0-11292 GCA_011634705.1 Andricus grossulariae
AATCCGGGCTGAGGCAGATTTTTTCTTGTTTCTCAAATTTCATTTGTCCGAAGTAATCGTTTTAACATCAAAATTTAATCAATTAAAAATTTAAAAACTCGGACGTTAACATCTTTAAATGGTAATAAAATCTTCCAAATATTAATTAGATTAATACCTTCTCATTATGATGAGAATGTAAAAAGACGTAATTTGAGTGATAGCATTTTCCACAAATGATATTCACGCAATTAATACAATACTCTGTTTTGAGTAGTATATATCGTGCATTAATCAACTTCACCGCATTACCACGTGCAGAAATTGCATGGGTTGGTCCTATATACTACAAGAAGGTATCCGGCCGGATCCTGTCTGGGCTACCGCCTGGTTGGATTTCATGGTCGGAAGCCAACCGGGCACTACTTGGGATACTTTTTTTGTTTAGGTCACACAGTTTTTAAAAGTCATGGCGTAATTAAAGCCATAATAAGAAAAGCTAGGTGAATTATTATTTTAAATGTTTAATTTAAAAATTCATAAGGTCAGTAAAAATAAAAATTAGCCTTTTTAAACTCTTAAAACAAACAATATGGCATTTTCTCCAATGTTTTAACTTACTATATACAACTGTTATCGATTCTGCAACGTTTACCAGGATAATTGTTAGGTTGATTATAATTTTCTGAAATCTCAGACAGTTTTTAGACTGTATATTTTCAAATTTACCGCCATGTCTTGCTTCCCCTGCATCTGCGTTACCGCGTAGCAAGTTTCAGCTTCTCGTCTCTAGCGAGAATGCACTCACGCCATCTCCTCGCATTCCGAAAATAAAATCGTAATTGGTAACCAAAATCCACCTAATTCCACTAAACAGTTGGAAAAACTCATTAACTACTCAGTGCGCGAATAATTTATATTTTTAAATGAAGTATATAGTGCTGTATGTTCATTTTTCCTTTCTTCCTTCCTATAGCCTCAAATAACCACATAATCTCAGCAATTGCTAGGAAATTTTAGCATAAATGTTTAAAACTTTTTTTCTGATCTCCTAACGACAGGCTGCTAACTTTATTTGCAATTTAAAGTTCACTGTACTCTTTACTATGAACCTTAAAATACGTCAAGTTACCAACTTCTTGCCTGGAGTCAAATTTGTTAACCAAGCCGTAAAAGGATTAACTGCTCGGGTCCCGGTCGAAATTTAAGCCGGAATTCAACCAGTTTATCGTGACAATTTTTAGCCTGATCCCGGCCAGTTTCCCTGAGTTCTAGACTGTCAATCATTCTATTGAAGAACCGAGCAGGAGTGCGATTTGAGTTATACTAACCTGAAATAGCTGTGAATTGACGAGTTTTATCATTTCGCATACATATCAAAATGTGATCAATGAATGTATAACAATGATATTTTCGAAAACCTTTAAAAGTGAACAATTTTTAATCAAAAACCTTTAAAAATTGCAAAGCGTAGATATTAAAGATTTCAAAATTAGACGACTTTAAATTAAAAAAATTTGTATTAACAATTTTCGAATAAAAAATGTCTAAACTCTTATTCAAGCAGCATATCAAATAATATATTTTGAACTAAAACGTTCAGAATTTTCATATTGAACCATTCAAAATTTAAACGAAACAATCGATTCAATTAAAAGCATTTGAAAAATCCAATGATGATGGATTGTAATTTGTAGTCATCTCACTTCAACAATTATACAACACCCTAACTTTCTTGTTCACCTCCTATTTATCAAAAACATATTTAAAAAAATCACATATCATATTTTTAAGGCGACAAATTCCTGCTAATTACGCTCTATGTGTTTGACAGTCAAATTTAATTGTTATATCTAGAGGGTGCAAAGTGAATTTCACATTTATGCATGAAAATATTTAGGGTGCGTTAAGCCAATAAGAGATTGACGTTATAATTCATTTTCCAAACCATATTCTGGAAACTGTAAGCGGGCGAATTGATTAACTAGAAATTCATCATTGCGACCGTCATAATCGAGTGTACAGCGTTGTCATTCAAGGACTAGCTTTAATCGAGAGTTGCGGGATTAAATTATTTCACGATAGATCTACCATATCATGTAAAATCAGAATATGAACACTTATTCGTCACGTTAGCGATAAAATATTACGCGCTTTCATATTTTCTAATTTGCCTCTTCGTTATTAGTACGAAAATCTCTATAATTAAATGAAGGTCTCCGGGGCTCAAGGGCGTGAGTGTTAAAACTTGAATTTTACAGGTAGAAAAAAAAACTGTTCAACTTTAATGCACTTGATTTCTTTGTAAACAAAAAAGTACTTTCGAGCTATTACATACTTAGCTCTATAGAACCATTCAAAGAACATTCTAAAAGAAGAATCAACCTCAAAGGTAATGCGCGTCCCAAAAAATGCTGATTTTTTCTCAGGGATATTTTGATAACTTTTTTATTTTTTGATTCAAAACAACAGGGAATTGTTTTTAAGCTATTACTTAACTCTATCAAATCGCATATAAAGCGCTCAAACAAGAGCAAACATCTTCAAAAAAATACTTGTCAAAGAACAGCGCGTCCCAAAAAACTTTATTTCGTAATTTGAAAAAAGATGAAAAAGGCGATTTGGAGCTATTGCTCAACTACGAGCAACTACCTCCGGGAAAAACCTTTTTCAATGGTCCGATGCATACTCAAAAACGCAAATTTTAACAAAAAAAAAGTATCATAACTTTCTAATTTCTTAATGAAAAAAAAAGAACAAGAAATCGAACAGGATCATAATCTTCTACAGAGACATGAGTTAGGTCAAAACATGTTAGCCGATAAAACGCACTTTCGAAATTTGGCACTCACTCTCTTATGCCCTGTGACCCTTCAAATATTTAATAAAGACTTTTTACAGTTATTGGAAACTTGATACAAGTCCAGAATCTCTTGAAAAATAGTGTACATTAACATGGCCCAGTCAAGCGGCTAGCTGTCAGAACACCAGGGCCCCACAACCTCGCAAACATGTCAAAAAACTAATGAAATTTAATCATTTCAGGAAAGCTCACATTTTTTATGTAATTAGCACCTACAATAACATTCACGAAATTAACGTTCAGCCGGACCATTCTCGGAACCCGGCCAGTCAGCCATCCCTCGCAACATGTCAACAAACTGAAGAAATTTAAGAACTTTATGAAAGTTATAGCAAATCTTTTTATTTAAATATGGGTAATATGTCAGGGAAAAATTAGAGAAATTTAAAAATGAAGTTGTGCGGTAACCGTGATATAATATTTTTGTTAGTAATTGATTTGCCTTGTGACTATATTTCTTTCTTTTCGCAGTTGCTTCCTCCTCAATATTACCTTTTCAGTTATGAATTTTATCATTTGTTTAAAAATTCAACATTTCGGTTCAAAAGTCATCTTTTTTGGTTGAATATTCAACTATGTTGTTAAAAGTTCGCCTTTTCGAGCTACAAATTCAACTATCCACTTAGACTTTTTGATTAAAATTCATTATTTTACGTTAAAAATCAACTGAAATCTTTTTTTGGATGAAAGTTCAACTATTGTTTTGAAAATTTTGTCTTCTTAATTTCAAATTAATTCATCGATTTCAGTGGAAATTGCATCGTTCTTGGATAAAAATGCAACTGTTTGGTTGACAATTCAACAATTTTGGAAAAAGTCATCCTCTTTGGTTGAAAATTTACATTGCGTTTAAAATTTATATCTTGGCGTTGAAAAGTCAACTGAAATCTTTTTTGGTTGAAAATTCAACTATTTTTTTTCACAAATTTGCCTTGCTAATTTAAAAATTCATCTAATTAAGTAGAAATTGCATCTTTCTTGCTTAAAAATGCAACTAGTTCGTTGAAAATTCAACAATTTTGTTTAGAATTTGGTCGGAAATGCGTCTTTTTGGTTCAAAAATTCAACTATTTTCGTAGAAAATTTACATTTTGATTAAAATGTATATTTTAGTGTTAAAAAGTCAACTGAAATCTTTTTGGATGTGAATATAAATATATTTTTAAAATTGGCTTTTTGATTAAAAATGCAACTATTTGGTTGAAAATTAACCTTCTTCATTCGCGAATTCAAATATTTCTTCAAAATTACGAACACCTTATACAGTCATTATGTTCAGACTCATAATGGTGTATTTTCAAGAAAAATAACTGCTTTCGAAAGTTATTGCTGTAAGTTTATTGTGTATTTATTATTGATTGGCTGTAACGGCAATGTTCTTTAAATACGATTTGCTAAGTAATGAAGAATTTCCGCAACATAAGTAGGTTAATATTTTAATCTATATATAGATGCTACTGTTAAAAAAGTAAAAGAAGGAGATGTTCTTCATCCAAATCTAATTATTATTAGAGGTGCGTACATTAGGAGGATATATTATTAATAGTATTAATTAAACTTATCCCTTCACCTATTTGTAATACTGTCTTGTAAAGATTATAATTAATTGATTTCATAGATTAAATTAGGGGTTATATTTTTCCAAAAATGAATCATTATTGATCTATAATTTTAATTATTTTTTAAAGTTATTTTTGAAAATTCCTCTCAGCATACATTCTAGCTACTTGCGAGATTAAAAGTATAATAAAAAAATGTTTCTTTAGAATTTTGCTGTTTTAACCAAATTTGCTGCACAATTGCTTCTTTATTAAGAGCTCTTTGACTAAAACAGTAACAAAAGATTGTATATGCTGCAAGCCGACTAGGGCTAAAATAAGTAGATTATACACAGGTAAAGGCTTTTTAACTCTTATTATCATTTAATTTTAAATGTTCAAATATATTATATTATATTGTATTATATATTCATATAAATATTCATTTATTTATTTATTATATATTATATATTTTCACAGGACTATCGGTTAATGACCCAAATGCCAAGTACGACGTCATTTTAGAAGAAAAATTCATCATAAATCATAAATCATCATAAATCCTTGAGCTATTATATTTTCGGATACGCTTATCCGAATGAATTGACAAAAAACGCTAGAATTGATTTAAAAGTATATATGTGCTCTATATGTGACCGTCCGCGAAGAAAGGCACCTAACTCCCGAAAACTCGATTTTTAGTTTTTAAACTAATCTCCTTCAGTAAAATGTAGATCCCAGAAGTTGTGTTCCTTCCTCAACAGACTGGCATATATGGTGACCACGCACTCAGAAAAATGTCTTGTTAAATCAACCAGAATTCTGGTCAAACATGCCCTTATTTTTTTTTGTTAGACTAACCAGGATTATAGTTGAATGAACCAGAATTCCGTTTAAATTAACCAGACATTGTGGTTAATTTAACCATAATTCTGGTGAGTCTGACCAGCAAAAACAGTAAGGGCATATTTAACCAGAATTCTGGTTGATTTGACCCGACATTTTTTTGAGTGTACGTATATCGGTCGTTGCTAAGAAGTTAAAAATGTTGAGTCTTAGCAGTTTAATTGTTTCACCCATTTCTGTGAGTGCGATTTGAGACTCTTTCGGGATGCTTAATTTAAGTGAGTCTCCTCGCCTCTCACTGTTCGGGGTGCTTGTTTCTTGTGAGTCCCCTCGCCACTCACTTTCCGGGTGCTTAATTTTGATGAATCCCCTTGCTTCTCACTTCACAGCATTTTCCAATTAGTTCGCCTTTTCTTCTCGCCATTTTTCCCATTACTTTTCTTTTTTTTGAAGTACTCTCCCTATTAGAGGTACATTTAGGCTTAGGAAAAATGTCACTTTTCTCTTCATAGAAAAATGGTTTGAGGTTCACCTGCCCCTTGTTACTAGGGCTGAAAGCCTGGTACTTGAGTGGAGTCAAAACATGATTAGGCAGTTGGGCACAATAAAAGCCCAATTGTATTTTTGGAAGTCACTTGTTTTTCATTTTTGTTTTGCATATAACTACATGAAGAACAAATGAAAAACAAGTGACTTCTAAAAATACAAGTAGGCTCTTATTGCATCCAACCGCCTAATGTTGAACTACGGTACCAGATTAATGAAAAATAGTTCATTAAGACATTGTGAAATTTTTTTTTAAATGTAAATCAGCAATAACTAGTAGCCAGAACAATGAAATAAGCATACAAATTATTTCTCCAGAGTTTTGGCTTCAGAAGAAGTTGAAAACTTGAAAAACAAGTTAGTAAGTTAGTAAGTGTAAACTTTATAAGAGTTTCTATGCACATATTAAAAAAAGAAATTGTTCATAAAATGAAACTTTTGGACGACTGTGTATGAACAATCAATGATGCTTTTTTTACCTCTTCCGCAGAGTTTGATGGACTTTTCTCCTCAAATGTTATGAGTTTGTCGCAAAGCTCCTTGAAGCGGATGATTTTCTCAGTGTCTAGATTCAATTTTTCGTGGTGGGGTCTTGTAAACCTGTCTCCGAAAAGTCTCTACCTCGTCGCGCTTGGGTGGATTTTTGAAAGAAACGGAGAGATCGCTGAAGAGGCGGCATGGGTCAGCGAGAGACTGTCGATTCAATTTTACTAGGAATTTTCATTTGAACTTGGTTTAGCCCCATCGTGAGATACATTCTACATACATTTCCCAAATGCACGCCTTTAAAACGTGTCTCTATAATTTCAAAATTTGTGGTTGCAATAACAGAGTTATAGTTTTTAATTCGATGTGAAAATATTTCCTAAATCTAAATAGAGAAATTATATTCTTCACTAACCTGATATGAAGTTTGGAAGAAGATCAAATCTTTAAAATATCAAGAATATATATATATATATATATATTCATTGATTCTTAATAAAATTAAGAAATGATAACAATTACTTATGGCGAAAAAATCTAGACGTAAAGTAGAACTTTTACAATTATATAAATCGGTAAATATACAATTTATATCGCTCCTTCATATATCGGAACAGATATTTATACAAATTCGCTGGATCAATATACTAAGCAATGTTTCAGAATATGATGGTAAAATGATCTGCTATGCGATTTTTCAGTTGCATAAATCTTGAAAAAAATGAGATTGAGAGAGCATGAATTTTTAAAGCTTTCCAACTTTGAGAGACGCATTTATGAAAGTGACAGAGTTTCTTGAGCTGAAAAATATAATAGGACAAATTCATTTTTAATTGCACAAGCAGTCCATGCTCAAGTCACAGAATCATTTTCCATTAAAATATGGTATGGACAAAATTTGTTGTCGAAGTTAGGAGTATTTGAATTTTTAAATTTGAAAATGCGAATTACCAAAAAATGCTACAAACTCTTGTTAAAAGTGTGATATTTCTTAATCTTATATGTATTTACCTTTTCCTTCCTGATTGTAATATAATTCACGCGCCGAATGCAAAAACTAGATATACAATTATTTTGCCTTACGAATCTTAAAGAAGAATCACTTTGATTTTTGAAATTTCTATTCACATTGGAAATATATTCAAGCATCTTTTTCTCTTAACAAAAAACATTGTAACATTTTAGTTTTCGAATCATTTATAAAAAATGTTTTTTTTTCTCTGATCAAAATATATTACCGTTTTTCACTTCAACTAGTGATGAAATCGGAATGCTTTGATATTACACTCTCATCTCAATAAGAAGGTATTGGTGTGATGTGAATGCTGGCTATCGCGAATTTCTTTAAATCACCAAGTTTCGAGACCCCCTGAATTCGAAAAACCCAGTTTTACGATATAGAGTCTGCCGTTGTCGTCTGTATACCGGATAACTCTTAAAAACTACTCGGATTGAATTATGTTCTGGCAGACTTCTTAAGGGTGTAAAAAGATACGAAGAGTTCTTAAGCCAGCTGTTTTGGATATAAATTCAAAAAATTACAGCATTTTTAAGAATTTGGAAACCATTTTTTTTCAATATTCAAAAATTCTATGTACGGCCATTTATGTTGCTCGAAAAGATGAACAATTTATCGGCACGACTTTTTTCGATAAAAGTAAAATTACTAGAGTTATGGTATTTTCAAAATTCTGAAAACAAACAAAAATGAAAATTTTAAGCCGAACAACGCACGATATAAACAAAAGTCAGGAAAAGACAAACGTTGCTATTTGAAAGCCCTACAAGATTATCATAGCAGCTTTTTGAATTTTCTTGAAAAATCGAAAATTCAAATTTTGATGCACAAAAAATAATGAAAAATCAAGAATTCTATTTTGTGGTCAAAATATGCAAGATACAAAGAAAGATGAATGGACAAAAATTGTGCACCCCAAAAAATCTACAAACTTGTTATTAATCACATTTTGATATGAAGCGCGGTTCTTGTTTCATTCGTAAAAACCAATATTAAGAATAGAAATATGAAATTTTTGGACAAACGACACAAGCTACGAATAAAAATTAATTGACGAAAGTTGTACACCCAAAAAAGATCTATAAAATTGGAACTGATCATTTTTTGATGGAACGAGCAGTTTTTATTTCAATAGTGAAAACTAAAAATAAAAATATTTACTTTTTGGACAAAAGACACAAACTGAAAGAATTAATAAGCAAAAGTTGCTCACCCGAAAAAGATGTACGAACAAAATTAATAAACAAAACTTGTTCTCACAAAAAAATATCTACCAATTCGTTATTAATTATTTCTCGATAGAATGTGCAAGTTTTGTTCAAATCATAAAAAAAACATCGAAAATAAAAAAAATTAAGTTTTTGGAAAAGTGACACATAGTGCAATAAAATGTTAATTAACAAAATTTTCTATTTTAAAAGGATGCCCACTTTTTTTAAGTATAAACAGGTACCATGTAAACACATATGTTTCAATATCATTGCATATTATGAACTATAATAATATAAATTTACTTAAATGACACATTTTTGAAAGTGGTTGTGAATTAAAATTAGTGCAAAATAAGGAACAAATAATAAAGTAATCATAAAAAATTTGTACATTAGCTTGCAATATCTGGATAAACAATCACAGGCCAATAAGGTACAGAAGTTAATATAATATGCATTTGATATCATAGTGTTAAACATAATGTAGAAAAGTTCGAATAAGACGAGCGATGCGCATGTATTCGTTAAAGCCGAAGGAGCTTCAAGAAAAGAGAATTCACTATCACCAACTTACAGTTGACGATGCTCGACCTTTATTTTTTGAATGTCTGTACACATATGTGGATAAAGTATAAAGACCGAGCCCGTGGCGTGAGGTGAATACAGTACCCTACGCGAAGCGTGAGATAAATATGTTGTCGAGCGCGAAGCGCCAGATTCAACAGACGTGCGCTCTAGGCGCGCTCAAACTTGCGAGCGAAGTATGCATTGCATGTTCTACGACAGATGAGGTCTATGAGACCTCAGGGCCATGTTAGTGCAAAATTTAAAACACATCCATACATAAAGATTAGAAAAAAGTTAATAATTTTTTTACGACGCGTTGCATAATTCGTGTGCAAATGACTTTGATCGTGTCGCGAGTTGAGCGCACTTCGAGCAAGCGAAACCTATCAATGAGAAAGTTATTCAGAAAGATTCAAAGAAGCTTTCTGGAAAGTTTTATCTCAGTTGAAATAGTATTTGAGAAACTGTTGATGTTTTACTTTCCCAGCGCGATCGATTATCTACTGCGTAGCTTCAAGTCGCTGTAGAAATTTTTTTGGATTTATAATGTTTAAAATGTAATATATGTATTTATTCTAGCAAGGAACAATAATATTTATAGAAAAAATACTCACAATCAGTTAATATTTATTTTTTAAACACCTTTTCGTCATACCTTTAGAGTATAGCAATAGTGGGTGTTGAAATTAACCAAAAGGTTGGAATGAAAGTTACATTTTTGTAATCATAGATAATATTCAGACAATATGCAGTCGCATTATGATGACTAGATAAAGTAAATGCGTTCGAAAAACAATTAAATGATATTTTATCATTTTTAAAATGAACTCCGGCATTTTCGAACGCCAGCAGTTGGCCAATACAGAACCAGTACTGGTGTGCAGTACCGCGTGTCAGTATTGCGGGGCATTACCAGCCAGTACTGCGCAAGTGGTATATATTTCCACCTGGGCCCTCAGGTTTTTTTTAATTCGAAGACAATAAAATATGGAACATCATAGTTTACATTTTTTCTTTTTTTCTTTTTTTCTTTCTAATGCAAATATTTGAATGTTGCCATTTCTGGAAACTTGAACTTCATAGAAGTCTATAAAATAAGGAATAAGTACATGTTTCCTTTTTTGTATCCTGTCTATCTTTTGTCTGACCTCTATTTGTAAACATACTTGCATATCCTTTCCAATTGTCTTTACCCAAAAATAATTGTTAAAACATGATTTCACAATTTTATCCAAAATTTTATAATATAAATGAATTGAAAGTTTTTATTCAAAAAAATGAAAGGTAATTTGAGTAAAAGTTAGATCTCTTGAATTTACTTATTATTTATTTTTATTTGGATACTACCATAAATTTAACGCGACCGCAGCGCCATTTTTCGTGCAGCGGCGGCCTTAAAATGTGGAACAACATTGCTCTCTCATATCTGGGAATACTGCTGTCTCAAACGAATGAACATGAACGTAAACGTAGTAGATCCGACTTCTGCATTTCTATTTTTGGAATTAACAAGAGAGACCCTACTAAATCGAAAGTTTTCACGAAAGTAGAGTCCTATATATCTATAGATAAACATAAGTAACTTTACGCGAGTACGCGCACGTGTATCGACCGCGCCTCCAAAAAGTAACGCAAACGTCTTACATCTTTGGTCTTACAGAGTTCTAGCAGTGGGACTCCGATACCGTGTCGAAAGTTGAAAATTGAACGGACCTCTTTTTCTAACGTGTGGAGATAGAAAGAGAGGTTTGTTCAATTTTCGACTTTGGAACAGCATCGGAGTCCCACTGCTGTTGTTGTCTAAATAGATTGGTTCATAATCAACCATAAATTAAATTCGATTTTTATAGTAAGAATTTTTTCATTCTCATAATTTAAAGTTGGTGCGAGAATAGAAAAGATGTGTTGATTGAAGACAAATCGATTGACTTATAATATTGATAAATTTTATTGAAGAGTAAGTAAGCTATGGTATAATGCATAATATTTTGAAATACAGTTTTTTATAGTAAAACTTTTTTCACTAACATAATTCAAAATTGATGCAAAAAAGAAAAAGATTCATTGATTCGATGCAAACCGATTGACCTATAATATTAATACACTGCAGTCCCACTATAAAAGTTCCCGCTATATAAGACAAGGTGGTCCAAGGGGACGAGAGAGAGAGGCGCTCCGAGATCGGCGGAGTAACTCCACAACAACGCAGGAAAGTATCAAAAAAGCAGGCAGTACCCT
>JAABKJ010009074.1:0-11292 GCA_011634705.1 Andricus grossulariae
GTTTGTCCGGGGCCATTGCCTGGTCGTCGCCTCGGTTCGGTCCTATTGCCACTCCCAACTGAACCATGGCCTCCATCAGAGAGAGGCCTATTGTGAGTGGCACTGTGTGATACTGGTGACGTAACCGAATATTTCGTTGCGTTGGGGAGTTAGCCTAAAGCAACGTGGCTGACTGCAAGAGCCGTAGCCGTAGAAGTTTTAGGCTCCGGAAGCTACGATCATGGTTCCTCAAAGCAACCAATCCCGACGCAACTGGCACGTGTGCGTCATCCACTTTTGCTCTTTCTGTCCTATAAGGTAAGCAAGAGCGGGAAATTCACGCGAGAAAAGATCGTTCAACATTATTTCTTGGAGTCAGGTCTCTAGCCGCAGATGACCTTACGCGGCAGACAACTAACCGAATTCTCCTCGGTGCAAGCGTAACTGGCCCGGTTCCAGTCTCGTTATAATACCGGGGATTGAACAACACGTTTGTTCCGCAACATTGCTCCGACGCGGTTTGCTGATCAATGACTATAAAAATCACCCCAGGTGAAGAGGTTCACAAAGTCATCTTACGCAACAGTTCATACAAAAATACACAACATAACTGATAATCGCATAGTAAGATCCTCAAGAAATGTTAACGAGCCGCGTAATTGGGAGAAATTTTCGTGTAGCATTAGCATATAATCAATTTCTGAAGAAAATATATATGAATATCTATAATAGGTTTTAATGAAGTTTTACATGATTGTATTAAAAATGCATACGTACATAGTCTAAAATGTAGTATTTGCTGTGCAGACACTTATTTCAATAAGGCATTTATTGCCAAGCTTCAACTCAGTAATAAAACAATAAAATCCTGGGTATTTCAGCACAGTCTTAAGGAAAATAAATTAAAAGTTATTAAGTGTATTTATCCTTATCTCTTCTCCAATTTTCTATCCACATATGCACGTCAAACGGTTAGTACATATATTGGCGAGTGTATTCCTGAAAAATCATAAGTGGTCCTTTACGACATACTAAAAGAGTCAGCTTCATCTATATAGGAAAAAAATGAGGCCCCTTTTCGGTGTACTTGGCCTTATTTTCACGCTGTTCTTTTATGAAATTCGTGAGTACCATAGTAATAATCCTTTTTGCTTTCACATATATGAAGCTTTATAATGGAAACATTGTCGAAATGTTTTTAATTCGTTTAATTAAAGTTCCTCAATTAAAAAATGTATAATACAATAATGAACTGTGATATTAAAACATTGCATCACAGAGTACAAAGGTTATGGTCATTTATTTCATTCGAAAAATCAGTTTCATACTGAAAAACTTTGTTTATTGACATCATTTATCATTTATTTAAGAATAGAAGAAAATCCTTGATTTGCGACGTTTGGATTGACCTACTTGTATTTTTTTATTTCAAATTCATTTATGAGAAAGAAAATATATTTGTAAATTAGTCATAATGAGGAAGCGAAGTGCTTATCAAATAACTACCATAACATTTTATATACAAAGTGGAAACAACCGAGATCGAATTCACAGCTTGTTTTAAATACTTAGCAGATGTTGATCCTCGGTCACCATCTGAAATATTTGTTTCTGACAGGATGAGTTTTGTCTTTATTTTTCTATGTTTATCTTTTTACAGAAGAGGTATCAGGTTTTCTGAAAAGAATCTTACCTAGAAAAAAGTCTTTTAATGATAATGATGATGAAGATGCAAGGGCACTATCTATGTATGGCACCTCCAGGCTCACTGATTTGTCGTCTCCGACACGTAACATAATATCCGAAATGCATCAGGCCCTTGACTTGCATGGATATCAATCTTATCTTCTGGAATCTTCTCACCGAAAAGGTTTAGCACGTTCAAATCTATTAGATCCTTCAGATCAGAATTGATAAGTTTTGTATATATTTTTGTATATTTTTCCTTTTACAGAAGCAGCAGATCTCGTGAATAGATCCAAAAAGAATAAAGCATCATCTTCTAAAGGTGCTTCGGCTACTATGAGGATCGAAAATTATCCGAATGGACATCCTAACAATTTTCATACGCCTCTGGCGTCGGATAATAACTGGATGGAAAATCATCTGATTGAGTACAACGGAGAACAACCAGGACAAGGATCTGCCAATGTGTTTAATCAATACTACGGTCCAGCGCTTCACCCTGCACGTCAATTAAACAAAAACGCTCCTTATATCTCTTCATCTCACCAAAGCCCAATTGTTGCAGATTTAAATAACCCAATAAATATACCTGAAGGGGAAAAAAAGAAAAAATCGAAAACAAAAAGTATCAATTTAAACAAAAAATCTAGCCACATAACAGAGGAGCAGCGGGCATATTATGCGTTCATAAAAGGACCTATGATTCAGGGTCCTTATTCGCCACCAGGACCAAAATCTGTCGATGTGTTCAATCAATATTATATGAATGCGGCTCATCCTCCATCTGAATCAGAGGAAATAGCTCTTGAATTATATCAATCTCACAAAAACTCTAATCTTCCAGATCTAAACAAGCCAATAAATATCCCAGGAAAAGGAGGAAGAAGAAAATCGGAGAGAAAAAACATCAATTTAAACCATCACGGTTTGCATGAGTCAGCTGAGATGCAGGAATGTCGCGACTTTGTTAACCGACCTATTACCAAGCTGGGTCCTCATTCTCCACTAAGAGATTTCGAGGATCACAAAGAAATCACTCCTGAGCAGCTACAGCGACATTATAATACTCTCCAAGACTTTCATAAACATTACGGCGTCCCTGAAAATGCTTCTTATCATGCATTTTTTACGAATCCTCATGGAAGTTCTGGATCTGGCTCTGGAAACTAATGCTGCCAAAGAAATGGTTCCTCTTAGGCTTAAAATATCAGGAACCTATTTTGGCGCATATTAATTTTGGAATAATTTGCCTCTCGTCGATTTCGCATTGTTTGAAACAGTTGAATACATTCTCCAGGGATGTCAACATATGATGCACCAGAAGCGACAACTAGGTAAAGCCGAAAAATGAAATTACACTGAAGAAGTTAAAAGTTTTTTCTGGGATAAGAATTAAAATAGAAAATTTCGAGAAAATCCTAGCATATCGTGACCGTATCCTCGATTAGAAATTCAACATTAGATTATTTTTGGGCTTTTATTTTAACCTATTTATTAGCATTGTCAATAACTTGCTACATGCAAATGATTATTCTTATTTGATACATATGTGTCAAGAATTGAGTCAAGAGATTAAATTGGTTTATTGGAGAATTAGATATTTCGAATAGGAAGAACATTATGAAAGATTTTTCTCTTGTGTAAATATTTTGTGAATCTTAAGTATTGAAGCTTGTGTTACACAATGTTATCTGTTATTGAATCTATTTCCTGGTTCTGAGATGACTTTATTATGATTGCATACCAGTGACCTCACAAGAGCGTTCGCCAACATAATTTCTATACGAAGAATATATCAGCCTAATATTATTTATCGTGAAAGTTATATAAAAATACGTATAAAAACATTTTTTGTCCAATAAGCACTAAGTTGGACATTAATGTCATACAGGTTACCAAAAAGAGAAATAAAAAATATAATAAAAAGAGAAATTAATTAGTTATTTCAACGTTTAATGGAGTTTTATATTAGTATATTAATATATAAAGGACCCCGGGGCATGAGGGTGGTTAGTTCCTAAACTCGAATTTTACAGCAGACGCAAAAAACTGTCTAGCTTTAACGCATTACAGCTTCTAAAATGTAAAAGTAGTTTCGAACTATTACTTACTCTATCAAACCATGAAAGCAACATCGTGAATAAAGCAATCACCTACTTCTAAATAGAACTGGATCAACATCTTTTAATAAATATCCAATTTTAAAGTTATTAGTGAAGCAAAGCGTCAAATATTTCAAATATTGATAATTAAAAATAAACCAAATATGATTAAACTTTCAATTTTCCAGTGACTTCAAATTAAAACACTTGAATTTAAATTTGAAGCTTTACAAATTTAATGAATTGATATTTGAAAGAGTTTGAAGGTATCTAATTTTTAAATGGAAGATGCCAAAAATTGAGCAAACAACTTAGTATTAATATGACAAAGTAAAATAATTCTATTTGTTAAGTATTTAATGAGTATGATAATGTAAGAATTGGCCAATCAAAAACTCAAAACTTATGAAATTTAATAGAAGTCTGAAGCCTTTATAACGATAAAATTTATTATTCACGAATTTCGAAACAATAATATTAACATTCTAGAATTTATATTTTTAAAACTGAACAATGATAGTGGATACAAAGGAAATTTCTTCGCCTTATAAATATAACCATTTTATAATAAGGCATTTAGAATTACGCTAGTTTTGATAATTTTCCATTTTTCGAAAGGAAATATCCATCGAAGGCTATAAAGTTTTTAATAAAAAGAGGTTCCTTATAAAATATTCAGATTCATTCGAAAAGATCTGGAATCAATGACACAGCAATTTAAAAATGTTTTTTGGTAGAAATGTGAAAGTTTAAACATTTATTGTATTTGTTATGAACAAATAAGTGGAGGAAAATAATTTTGAGATGAATAGCAATGTTTGGTCACTTAATTTTAACTAAATTTTCACAATGTGAGTTGGGATAATGAAAATTAATCAATAATTTGTTATGTAGTAAACAAATGATTTATTTTTATCATCAGAAAAGCTCGTGAAACGCACAAGACTTGTCGTATTTGTTATTATTATTTGGGTGCAAGCGTTGCTTGCCTTAATAATCATTATAACGTTAATAATAGCAAATTGTTGATGAATAATGACATATAATGACATTATTATCGATTGACACAAATTGATACAAAGAGAAAACTTTATTTATAGAATCGTTGATAACAATAATAATTGTTAGTCAT
Organism: Andricus grossulariae; assembly: GCA_011634705.1. NCBI lineage: Eukaryota > Metazoa > Arthropoda > Insecta > Hymenoptera > Cynipidae > Andricus > Andricus grossulariae. The sequence goes on from JAABKJ010009074.1 coordinate 4,900, forward strand.
TGCCCAAGAGTACAAACAGCGGTTAAAATTTAGTTATCTGCAGTTCATTATGTTGAAAAATTAACTCTATATCTTGAAACATAGTCAAATATAATTTCTTGTAAAATTTGTTCATCATATAACATAAAATTTATTAGCTTTTATTATTTCAACTCACAAACCCCTTTCGTCTATTCATTGTAGCAATTCAGTTGAAATTAAGTGACCAAACATTGCTAATCCTCACGAAATTACTTCAATCCACTTATTTATTTGTAACAAATTGAACAAATGTTTAACTTTTACATTTCTGCTGAAAAACATTAAAAAATTGTTGTGTCATTGCAAAAAGAAGTATATAAAAATGAGTAATCCGTGTGAAAAGTATAGCAATACGGACAATAAGCCACTTCTCAATCGAACTGGACCATAACCTTCCACATCAACATAGATTAAGTGAAAACAATCAGTTTCAGTGACTGGAACACATTTTTGCCCATTAACGCACTTAATTTTTTCAACAAACAAGTGCTTTTGAACATTTACTGACTATGAAACTATGTAAAAACATCCTGAATAAAGCAACCATCTCCAAAAGATACTTTTATCAATGGTGCCTAATTGACAGAGATTTTCGTACAGCATTAGCAAATACTAAATTTGCGGAATATATTTATATCTTTAAAGGAGGTTCTAATAAAAACTCAGATAGTTATATATAAATCTTGTCTATACCTTGTCTAAAATGTAGTATTTTTTATACAAACAGTTTCTTTGATAACACGTTGATCTTCAAGTTTTAAGGCAATAATGACACATTGAAAATCTGACTATCTTAACGTAATCTTGAAAGATGGAACAATGTTTCAAGAAAAATAAATAAGAAATTATTAAGTTTGCATATCCTTATCTAATCTCCGAACTGCGATTTGCGTATGTAAGGTCAAACGGCTACTATATATATTAGCGAGTGGATTCCTGAAAAATCATAAGTAGCCCCTGATGAAATTCTAAAAGAGACAGTTTTATCTCCATAGGAAGAAAATTAGTAACCTCTTCGGCGCTTTTATCCTTATTTTTATCCTGTTCCTTTATGAAATTGGTGAGTATCAAATTCGAAAAAAATTTTATTTGTTTAATTAACGTTCCTGAATTAAGAACTTTCCTGAACAATGTTCCTGATATTTTCTTAATACTTTGTAGTATTTTCAAAATATGTTTTTTATTGTAAAACTTTTTTTATTGACGTAACTCAAAGTTGATGCAAAAATAAATAAAAAAATCCTTGACTGGAGATGAACCGATTGACTTATAATATTATAGACATTTCACTAAAGAGTACGGAAGTTATGGTCGATAATATTATACGCAAAATCGATGTTTGTAGTCAAACTTGTTTCATTGACATAATTCAAATTTGATGCAAGAATAGAACAGTTTTATATATTCGAGACGAATCGACTTATGGATCATATTATTACATTGTATTGAAGACTAAGGATGTAATGGTCACTCATATTATTTGAAAAATCTGTTTCATACAAAAACACCTTTTTATGAACATCATTTAAAGTTCGTGCAAGAATGAAAAAGATTTGTTGATTCGCGATGAGAAGGGAGAAGATCGAAAGCAAAAAGTATTAATTTGAACCGAAAGGCTTCTTATAATTCCGCAATGTGCAGGCATATCGTGAGTTTATTCAAAGATCTTTCATCCAGGGTCCTTATTCTCCACCAGGGCAGAAATCTGTCGATTAGTTCAATAAATATTTTAAGCATAAGGCTCATCCTCCACCTCAATCAGGAAAAAAGTTCTTGACTTATATGAATCTCACCAAAACTGGAATGATCCAGATCTGAATGACCCAATAAATATTTCTGAAGAGCGAGAAATCAGAAAAGCTAAAACAAAAAGTATCAATTTGAGCTCTAATGATTGGCATGAGTCAGGTGAATTGCAGGCTCATTCTCCACCAAGAACTTTCGAGGATGAGAAAAAAATCACTCCTGAGCAGCTAAAGAAGCAGTATGAATATCTTGGATTGTATTATCAAAATTATGGCTACCCTGATGATCCTTCTTATCGTAAATTACTTGAGAGTTATTCTGGATGTTTTACATCTGGCTCCAAGATCTTATGCTTCTGAAAAATAGAGTCAAGAACTTATTGTAAACAGTCTTCTCGTTCGAAAATTTATGTTTTTTAATTATACAACATTGAATCATAAAAATTTTGAATACAACATTATTCACTTGTGATGAAAAAATAATAGCTCTAGCAGATGAATCAGTTAATACTGACTAATTTTCAAATGAAGAATAATTTAGTTTCGGCTAATTTTCCTTTCGTCCAATTTCACATTGCTTGAAACAGTTAAATACATTCGTCAGGGAAGTAAACATACAAGGTACTGAGAATGACATCAATAGGGCATTCATGTTTTCAAAAATCTTGATATATGTGTTCAATTTTGTGCATCAACAAGAAAAAATAATAGAACATATAGAAAATAGAAATATCCTGGGTAGATATACAAAATATGGTTCGGATTGCTGCTGGAAATTTTAAAGTAATGCATCCCATATACGAATTTCAAAATAACAGAACTATAAAGTATATAATTTTAATCGTCTTGAAGTTTTTGAAAAACCTGGAAAATGATTTCCAGATTATCAATTACATTTATGGAGAAGAAAAGGTTTTTTTTTCAATATAAACTCCCTTAAATTAAATAAGATATCCTTTGAGTTCTAAAAGACTACTAAAAGTTTCTGACTTGCAACATTTTATTTCCTAATAAGCTACAAGAATTGAGAAAACTTAATCATGAGTATGATCAAATATTACGGAAATCAGATTGTAATTAAAGTGTATACATAACATTGTAAACAGCAACTTAAGCGTAAAAGTATGTTCTCTCAATTTCTAATATATGTCAAAAAAAATTTCTAATATCTGTGTATAAACATAATAGTTTAATTCAAATATGGAGAAGATAGTTTTCAATTCTAATCAAGTATTATCAACAAATATATTTTTCAAACTAAAGCGAACGTCACTTCATAAGCATTTTTAATGATTACAATATTCAATCAGCTGCTGACGGTAGAAATTACAATATAGTTGATTTATTTTAAACATTATAATATAAACTGTTATTCAAAATAAGGATGGTGAAAATCTTTTAAGAGACAGGTAACCTCAAATAAAATCAAACCAAAGTAAACAAATATCAACAAACATTTCATGTGTTTCAGTTGATGATGTTTCACGAACCAAGATAACAAAGTACGTTTCCTGATGATACATTTGAACAAAGTTTGCTAATTTTTCGAAATATATTAATCTTTGAAAAAGGTTGTTATGAAGTACTACATAATTGTATCAAAATCTCATTCATACATTCTCTAAAATTTAGTAATTGATAGATAAATAGTTACTTCAATGACGCGTTGGCCCTCAAACTAAAACACAGTTATGAAGCATTGAAACCCTGGGTAGTGTATCATTTTCTTGGAAGATTGAGGAAAATTTAATGAAAAATAAATAAAACGTTATGATTTATACATCGCCGTACCTAAATATCTTGCCATCCGCTACCTACAAATGTACGTCAAACGACTGGTATATACATTAGCGAGCTGATCCCTGACAAATCATAAGTTGCTCTTTACATTCTAAAAGAGTCTGTTTTATCTGGATAGGAAAAAAATGAGATTCCTTCATGGTACTATTATCCTCATCTTCATACTGTTCTTTCATGAAATTGGTCAGTATCATAATAATAATCCTTTTTGCTTTCTCGTAGAGGAAGCGCTATATTAGTAACAAATTCGACAAAAAATGTAAATTGTTTCATTTAAGTTCCTGAATTAAGAAATGTCTACTACAATTTCCTGAGCAATTGTCCCAATACATGTGTGTGTTTGTGTGCACTTTAGACTTTTTTGTGAACACAATAAATTGAAGACAGTCGCCACCTCGGTTGCCACGCAAACTCTTGGATATTTCAAAGATATTGGGATAATTATGATAAAAAAGAGCAGTGCTTATTGATTCATTATTTACGTTAAAAATTTCTTGTCAATATTGAATTCAAATTTAAATTCCTCCCAAATAGTTCAAAATTTTTTGCGCTGTCGTTGCTACCCAACAGGAATACAGTTCCTGCGACAATATAAAAGTTTTCTCGACTCGAGATAAATCTATTGGCCTATAATATTATAGACATTTCATTGAAGAGTAAGAAAGTCATGGTCATTTATATTATTTGACAAATCTGCTGTTTACAGAAACGCTTTTTTATAAACATTATTTAAAGTTCATGCAAGAATAGGAAGGACTCCTTGGTTTGCGCCCTTCGGATTGACGTATTTGTATTTTTTTATTTTGATTTCTTCTATGAAAAAGCAAATACAATTGCTAATTCAGCATAATGACGAAGCAAAGTTTTAAATACAAAGTGAAAACAACCGAGGTGGAATAAAAACTTGGTTTTGAAACTTAACACATGTAGATCTTCGGCAATCATCTGGATCATTTATTTCTGATATAATGAGTTTTATTTATGATAGTCTATGTTTTTCTTTTTACAGAAGGGTCGTCATTTCCTCTAAAAAAAATCTCCACTAAAGAAAAGTCTTCTAATTATGCCGAAGATTCCAGAGCAGTGTCTATACATGACACCTCTAGACTCACTATGCCTTCGGCTGCGAGATATAATCCAACTTCAATAAGGCATCAGGCTCTCGACTTGCATGGATATCAATCTCACATTCCAGAATCTTCTCACCAACAAGGTTCAGCAGGTCTATATCTATGAGATAGTTCGAATTAGACATGATAAGCTTTAAATATATTTTTGCATATTTTTTTCTTCATAGAAGCAACAGATCTTGTGAACAGATTCGAAAAGAATAAAGCGTTACCTTCTAAAGGTCGTTTGTCTACAAGGACAATTCAAAATCATCAGATTCAACACCAAGAACATCCAGATCAAGGAAATATCGATTGGTTAATTCAACATTCTCACAACGGTGCTCCCCCTGTACCTCAATCAGCTGATAACACTCTTGGCGTTTATGGTTCTTACCATAACCCTTATGATGGAAATTCTAATGAACTGACACAAATGTCATCAATGCGATTAAGAAGAAACTCGAAAACAAACCCTAATGATGGACATTCGAAAAAACCGTCATCTTCTCACGGTGCTACGTCTAGTAGGAGGGTCCAAAATAATCAAATTCAACATCATAATGATCCTCATACGCTTACGGGACCGAATAATAACTTTATGGAAAATCGTCTGCTTGAATACAACCAAGAACAGCCAGGGCAAGGATCCGCCCATATGTTTGATCAGCATGGTGGCCCAACAGTTTACCCTCCAACTCAATCACAGAAAAACTCTCTTTACTTGCATAAATCTCACCAAACCCCGAATTTTCCAGATTTGAATAACCCGATAAATATACCAGAGGGACAAGAAAAGAGAAGATCGAAAACAAAACGTTTCGATTTGAACAAAAATGGTAGCCATGTTTCACCTGAGATGCAGGAATATTATGCGTTTCTACGAGGACCTATGATACAGGGTCCTCATTCTCCACCAGGGCAAGGATCCGTCGATTTGTTTAATCAACATTATAAGCATAAAGCTTACCCTTCACTACAATCACAGGAAAATGCTATTGAATTATATAAATTTCACAAAAACCGTAATGTTCCTGATTTGAATAAAGCAATACATATCTCAGAAGAGCGAGGAAGAAGAAAATCAGACACAAAAGGTATCAATTTGAACAAAAATGTTTGCCATATTTCAGCTGAGGTAAAGGCATCTCATGAGTTTGTTAAGCAACCTATTACCCAGGTGGGTCCTCATTCTCCACTAAGAGCTTTCGAGGATAAGCAAGAAATCACAACTGAGCAACTGAAGAAACAGTGTGAATCTCTCGAATTGTATCATATGCATTATGGCTACCCTGATGCTCCTTCTTATCGTGAATTATTTGAGGATTTTTCTATAGGTTCCAGTTCTAACTCTGGAAATTAATGACTCTAAAATAAGAGTCAATTTTAAGCTTGAAATTTCATCTTGTATGTATGTTATAATAGAGTGATAAAAAAAATACTTATCACTTTATGCAATTTTCTTTTTATTTTCATTTGAGACAATCGTATGTTCTAACTTTGAATCATAAACATTTTTACTGAAAAATCAATCTTTTATAATGAAAAAATAATCGCTTTAGCAGATGAATCAGTCAATACTTGATTGATGTGCAGATAAATGATAATTCTCTTCTCTAACATTTACTGAACTTTTCCGTCAAATTATTATTATTATTATATCATTAAGCCGTTTCCCTTTCGGGGTAGGCGTGAATTGCTCGGTTGGATAGTAGTAA
>JAABKJ010009075.1:0-11292 GCA_011634705.1 Andricus grossulariae
TAAAAAAATATATTTTCAACAAAAAAGTTAAGTTTCAACCAAATAGTTGAATATTCAACAAAACAATTGAATTTTCAACAAAAAATTGAATTATCAACCACATAGTTGAATTTTTAAATAAAAAACATAATTTTTAACCAAGAGGATAGCCTTTTCTAGGAAAAAAGACGAATTTAAAAAAATATATATATATTTTCAACAAAAAAGTTTATATTTCAACCAAATAGTTGAATTTTCAACCACATAGTTAAATTTTGAAATAAAAAGAAGAATTTTTAACCAAGATGATTACTTTTCTACCAAAAAGGCGAATTTTAATCCAAAAAAATATATTTTCAACAAAAAAAATTAAGTTTCAACGAAATAGTTGAATTTACAACAAAACAATTGAATTTTCAACAAAAAATTGAATTTGCAACCACATAGTTGAATTTTGAAACAAAAAGAATCATTTTTAACCAAGAGGATTACTTTTCTACCAAAAGAGACAAATTTTAACCGAAAAATAGATATATTTTCAAGAAAAAAGTTTACATTTTAACCAAATAGTTTATAATATAACCAAATAGTTGCATTTTTTACAAAACAATTGAATTTTCAAAAAAGCAATTGAATTCTCAACCAAATAGTTAAATTTTCAACAAAATAGTTAAATTTTCAACTAGAAATATGAATTTTTAACTAAAATGATGAATCTTCAACCAATAATGTGAATTTTTAACAAAGTAGTTCAAATTTTAACCAAGTAATTGAATCTTCAACCAAAAAAGATGAAGCCTCAACGAAAAATGTATTAGTTGATATTTCAAACAAAGTATATTCCAAGTAAAAATAAAAAACAGTTGAATTCTTCCAAAAAGACGAATGTTTAACCAAAATGTTCATTTTCAACCAAAAAGTTCATTTTCAACCAAATAGTGGAAATTTTCTGCCAAAAAAGGAAAATTCTCAACGAAAAATGCAATTGTTGATATTTCAACAAAAAAATATTTTGATTTAAAATTTGAAAAATCTTTAATTCTTCCGAAAAAGGAAAATTCTCAATAAAATAGTTAATTTTTGAACCAAAATAGATTTGTCTGTCAAGAAAGAGAACAAATTTCAACCATATTGTTGTTTTTTCAAGCCAAGAAATTTTCTACAAAGCAGTGGAATTTTCAACACTAAAATAAGAATATTGAAGAAAAAGTTTATTGTTAATCAAATAGTTTAATTTTCAACCCAAAAAGATGAATTTTTAACAAAATGGTTACATTTTCCACCAAAAATATGATTTTTTAACTCAAGTAATGAATCTTCAATAAATAAAATGAATTTTTAATAAAGTGATTTAACTTTTAACGAAGTAGTTGAATCATCACCAAAAAAAAGATGAATTCTTAATGGAAAATGTCATATTTGGTATTTTATCCCAAAACGATTTTTATTTAAAATTAAAAACAGTTGAAATTATCCAAAACAGACTAATTTTCAATAAAATAGTTAAATCCTCAACAACAAAATTACTAATTTTCAACCAAATATTTGTATTTTTGACCAAAATAGAGAAAATTTCTAGCAAAAGAGATCAATTTTCAAACCAAAAAGTTGAAGAGTGGAATAAATTCTTTTAAATGAAATTAATATGGGTACTATTTCAAATTTAATTTAAAACGCTTTAAACCTTTGAAATTTAAAGTAAATATTTACATTTTCAACAAAATAAATAATTTTCAACCACATACTTGAATTTTCTACCAACATTGTTGATTTTTAAATAAAATAATTTAAGTTTGTGCCAAATAATGAAATTTTTCATAAAAAAGATGAATTCTGAACCTCATATATAATAGTAGAATTTTCCACCAAAAAGATGAAGTTTCAACCAAAAATAGTTAGATTTTATTGGGTTTTAATAATTCAGTTCGCATTTAAGTGTAAATATTAGAAAAAGGGAAAACGAGGAAAAAGACTGTGATAAATAAATAGGAATTTTGGTCATTCATAGACTAAAGAATAATTCCTTAAATAAATATTCAAGCTTATTTTCAATATTTAAAAAATATCAGGTTAGAATACTATGAACGGATTTTTCTTGAAAAATAAAGGCAATTTTCCAGTGTCCTGAATGTCTGTTTGAAATTTTTTAATAAAGTTTTTAAGATATACGATCTTAATATGCTAGAAACAAAACTTTGAAAATCGAAGATAACATGCAAAAAAGGAGCCACTTCCCCAAATCCCCACCCCTTACTTCCCCTACTTTCCCTCCCCTTACTTCCCCTACTTTCCCTCCCCGTACTTCCCCTACTATCCCTCCCCGTACTTGCCCTACTTTCCCTCCGCTTACTTCCCCTAATTTCCCTCCGCTTACTTCCCCTACTTTCCCTCCGCTTACTTCCCATACTTTACCTCCGCTTACTTCCCCTACTTTCCCTCCCCTCACTTACCCTATTTTCCCTCACTTCCCAACCCTCATTTTCCTTCACTTTCCCTCTCATAACTTTCCCTTATTCCCCCTACTACCTCTCGCCTAATGTCCCCTACTCTACCTCACGTCATTGCCGTTAGTTCTCATACTATAAAAAAATTTATCAGAATAATAAATTTAAATCTATTTACTGATAAAAACACATGGACACTTTTAATTATTTTGTTTCTCTATTTTTTAATGTTTGATCTTTTTTCATTTTTTATGGATGTATTTTTATTTGTAGAAAATGCTAAAGTGTTAAAGAGCAAGCAGGGGAAATAAAGGGAGGAGAAGTAAGGGATGTGAGTGAAAGGTACGCGAGGGGAGGGGAAGTAGAAGAAATAAGGAGAGGAATGTGATGGAAAATGAGAGGCGGGAAAGTAGGGGAAATGAGAAGAGGGTAAGTGATGGGTGGGGAAGTAGAAGAAATGAGGGGAGGGAAGTAATGGGAAATAAAAGGAGGGAAAGCAGGAATCTGATATGAAATGAGGAGCGAGGAATTAGGGAATTAATGGGAAATAGGACGAGAGGAAGCAGAGAATTGATGGGAAATGAGAAGCGCGGAAGTAGAGGAAATACGAGGAGGGTTAGTAAAGGGAAGGGAAGTAGAAGAAATTAAGGCAGGGAAGCAGAAAGTAATAGGCAATAAGTGGAGGGGTAGCAGGAAAGTGATGGAAAATGAGAAACGAGGAAGCAGTGAAGTAATAGAAAATGAGGAGAGAGGAGGCAAGGAAGTGACGAGAAATGAGGAGCGTTGAGCAAGGGGATGAGGAGAGGGTAAGTGATGGAAGGACAAGTTGAAGAAATGGGGGGAGGTAAGTAGGGAAGCAATAGGAAGTGAGGGGAAGGGAACAAGGAATGTGATGTGAAATGAGGAGCGAGGAAGTAGGGAATTAATGGGAAATGAGGAAAGAGGAAGCAGGGAATTGATGGTAAATGAGAGGAGCGGAAGTAGGAGAAATGAGAAGAGGGTTAGTGATGGTAAGGAAAGTAGAAGAAATTAATGGAGGGAAGCAGGAAGTAATAGGAAATGAGTGGAGGGGTAGTAAGGAAGTGATAGGAATTGAGTTACAAGGGAACAGGGACGTAATAGAAAATGGGGAGAGAGGAGGCAGGCATGTGATGGAAAATGAGAAGCGGGAAAGTAAAGGAAATGAGAAGAGAGTAAGTGATGGGAAGGGATGTAATGGAAAATGAGGCGAGGAGAAGCAAGACTATGACAGGAAATATGGAGCGAGATAGTAGAGAATTATTGGGAAATAAGGAAAGGGGAAGCAGGAAATTGATGGGAAATGAGGAGCGCGGAAGTAGGAGACATTAGAAGAGGGTTAGTGATGGTAAGGGAAGTAGAAGAAATGAAGGGAGGAAAGCAGGAAATAATAGGAAATAAGTAGAGGAGTGGCAGGAAAGTGATGCGAAATGAGGGGCGAGGAAGCAGAGAAGTAATAGGAACTAAGTGGAGAGAAAGTAGGAATGTGATGTGAAATGAGGAGCGAGGAGCGAGGAAGTAGGGAATTAATAGGAAATGGGGCGAGAGGAAGCAGAGAACTTATGGGAAATGAGAAGCGCGGAAGTAGTAGAAATGCGAGGAGGGTAAATAAAGGGAAGGAAACCAGAAGAAATTAAGGGCGGGAAGCAGAAAGGAATAGGAAATAAGTGGAGGGGTAGCAGGAAAGTTTTGGGAAATGAGGGATGAGGAAGCAGGTAAGTAATAGAAAATTTAGGAGAAAGGAGGCAAGGATGTGATGGCAAATGAGGAGCGTGGAGCAAGGGGATGAGGAGAGGGTAAGTGATGGGAGAAGAAGTTGAAGAAATGTGGTGAGGGAAGTAATAGGAAATAAGGGGGGGGGAGCAGGGAAGTAATAGAAAATGAGGGGAGACGAGGCAGGGAAGTGATGTAAAATGACGAGCGTGGAAGCAGGGGGATGAGGAGAGGGTGAGTGATGGGAGGACAAGTTGAAGAAATGGGAGGAGGGAAGAGGGAAGTAATGGGAAATGAGGGGAGGGGAACAAAGAATCTGATAGGAAATAAGGAGCGAGGTAGTAGGGAATTATTGTGAAGTGAGGAGAGGGGTAACAGGCAATTGCTGGAAAATGAGGAGCGCGGAAGTAGGAGAAATGAGAAGAGGGCTAGTGATTGTAAGTAAAGTAGAAGAAATTAAGGGACGGAAGCAGGAAGTAATAGGAAATGAGTGGAGGGGTAGTAAGAAAGTGATGAGAAATGAGGGGCGAGGAAGCAAGGAAGTAATAAAAAATGAGGAGAGAGGAGGCAGGGTTGTGATGGAAAATGAGAGGCGAGAAAGTAGAGGAAATGAGAAGAGGGTAAGTGATAGGAAGGGAAGTGGAAGAAACGAAGGGAGGAAAGTAAGGGGAAATGAGGCGAGGGGAAGCAAGACTGTGATAGGAAATGAGGGGCAAGGTAGTAGGAAATTAACGGGAAATGAGAAAAGAAGAAGCAGGGAATTGATGGGAAATGAGTAGCGCAGAAGTAGGAGAAATGAGAAGAGGGTTATTGTTCGAAAGGGAAGTAGAAGAGTTGAAGGGAGTGAAGGGGAAGCATGGAAGTGATAGGAAATGTGGAGCGCGGAAGTAGGGGACGTGAGGAGAGGGTAAGTGATGGGAGGAGAAGTTGAAGAGATAGGGTTAGGGTATTGAGGAAGTAATGAGAAATGAGGGGAGGGGAACAAGGAATGTGATGTGAAATGAGGAGCGCGGAAGTAGGGAGTAAATGGAAAATGAAGAAAAAGGAAACAGGGAATTGATAGGAAATGAAGAGCGCGGAAGTAGGAGAAATGAGAAGAGGGTTATTAATGGTAAGGGACGTAGAAGAAACGAAGGGAGGGAAGCAGGAAATAATAAGAAATAAGAGGAGGAGTAGCAGGAAAGTGTTGTGAAATGAGGGGCGAGGAATCGGGGAAGTAATAGAAAATGAGGGGAGAGGAGGCAGGGAAGTGATAGGAACTGAGGAGCGTGGAAGCAGGAGGACGAGGAGAGGGTGAATAATGGGAGGAGACGTTGAAGAAATGGGGAGAGGGAAGTAGGGAAGTAATGGGAAATGAGGGGAGGGGCAGTAGGAATATGATGTGAAATGAAGAGCGAGGAAGAAGGGAATAAATGGGAAATACGGCGAGAGGCAACAGAGAATTTATAGGAAATGAGGAGCGCGGAAGTAGTGGAAATGAGAAGAGGGTTAGTGATGGTGAGGGAAGTAGAAGAAATTAAGGGAGGGAAGCAGGAAGTAATAGGAAACAAGTGGAGGGGTAGCATGAAAGTGTTGGGAAATGAGGGGCGCGGAAGCAGAGAAGTAATAGAAAATGAGAAGAGAGGAGGCAGGGATGTGATGAAAAATAAGAAGCGGAAAAGCAAAGAAAATGAGAAGAGGGTAAGTGATGGTAAGGGGAGTAGAAGAAATGAGGGGAAGGAAGTAATAAGAAATGAGGGGAGGGGAAGGAAGACTCTGATAGGAAATGAGGGGCGAGGTAGTAGGGAATTACCGGGAAATAAGAAAAGAGGAAGCAGGGAATTGATGGGAAATGAGTAGCGCAGAAGTAGGAGAAATGTGAAGAGGGTTTGTGCTGGGAAGGGAAGTAGAAGAAATGAAGGGAGAGAAGGGGAAGCATGGAAGTGATAGGAAATGAGGAGCGCGGAAGTAGGGGACATGAGGAGAGGGCAAGTAATAGGAGGAGAAGTTGAAGAAATGAGAGGAGGGACGTAGGGAAGTGATGGAAAATAAGGAGAGGGGTAGCAAGGAAGTATAAGAAATGAGAGGCGGGTAAGTAGAGGAAATGAAGGGAGGAAAAATGCAGTAGGGGAAGTGATAAGAAATGTGGAAGGGGAAGTGGGAGAAATGTAGAAGAGGAAACAAGGGGATAAAATTAAACTGCTGAACCGCTGTGATTTGTTTTTTGTAATTAATTGTTCAAGATTACCTCAGAGGGGTATAACCTTGAATCATCATGTCCAGAGTTACATCGAGTTTCCTTGCAGCTGGGAATGGCTGCACAATGTTGAAAATACCTTCCCAATTTTGAGCCCACATGTTTCCCAAAACATGGGCAGGAAGAGGTCCATCCCTTCTGATTCGATCACCGTATCGCTCAATTAACCTTGATCTCACGTATGTGAACAAATTTTTATAAAGTGGTGTAACTGCCGAAATTACTTCTGCAATATTCTGATGAAAATATTCGTCTTCAAAAGCCTCTCGCATTTGATCTCCAGCATCAGCAAAACCTGTATCATCATAATTATCCGGTCAAATTTTTCTTCAGGGTGTTTATAACCTGATCAAGGAATCGGGAAAACCGGGAAATGATCGGGAATGTGATTTACTGACCTGGATTTTGGAAAATAATTTTAATCCTGATTTATAAAAAAAATTGTTTGAAATACAAATTTGTTTGAATTTAAAAATGATTCTTTTTGCAAAAACAAATTTGCCAGAATTTGAAACAGAATTTGGAATAGAGATTTTCTGACATGGAATGGGAATTTTGGAAAAGAATTTGAATTCTGATTTAGAAGAAGGGAATTGAAAAAATCGCTTTTCCTAGTCAGAATTCGCCACAATTTGAAACTTTCCTCTTCCAAATTTTTGAAAAAGGAAGTTATTTTATTTCTAAATTATAATAGAAAGTTTGTTTAAACAATTAATTTCTATCGATCGATAGCATATACTTATTAATAAATAAGAGGCTACTAAAACCTTAAAGAAGCGCAACTTTCTAAATTAAAAAATACCCGAAATGATAAAATTTGTTTAAAAAATTGTTGTTAACAATGAAAATTGTTGGTTATCATGTAAGCTCTTTAAAGGTATAGAAATTAGTTATTTAAACTTCATTACGTTGCAAAAATCAAGGTTTTACATCCAAAAATACCTAGACTGTGCATTTGTTAATTAATTTTGTTAAAACAATCATCATTTGTCATTGGATGAATAAATTTGATAAGTAAGTAATATTTCCGTATAAATGTGGTCCGAGTTAGGAGAAAAAACTTGATTTACTTCATCATAAATACCTGCTGTGAATAATTGTTTATAAAATTTGTTTATAAAATAACAAATTATTTATTATTTTTCATGAATGCAATTAAAAAACGGTTTTTGTCTATTAATTATTGAAATTCAGTGCGAATCAATTGACGAGTCACTGCCAATACCCATGATTCCATTTTTACTCAATTATTTGATTATAACAAATACAATGAATTGTTAAACAATTGCTAAGCTATTCAACAACTTTTCTGAATAGTTGCTTCATCTATTCTAGGTATTTCGGGTTGAATCCCAATATTTCTCGAAAATTTTGCAAAATTCAAAATGTCAAAATTTGAAAAATTCAAAATGGCGGATCCAATATGGCGGACGAGTATTCAAGAAATTAATGGATTTTAATGAAACTTGGCATCTGAGGGTTTTTAGGGCCTCTGATCACGAATCTGAAGTCAGTGTTTGAAAATTCAAAATGGCGGATTCAATTTGGTGGACAAGTTTTCAGAAAATTAATGGATCTTCAATAAACTTTGCATCGTAAGGTTTTTGCTGTCTCTGATAACGAATCTGAAGTCAGATTTTAAAAATTCAAAATGGCGGACGAGTTGAAAAAAAATTATTTTCATGAAACTTGAAATCTGGAGGTTTTTGGTGTCTGATAACGAATCTGAAGTCAGCTTTTAAAAATTCAAAATGGCGGACGAGTTAAAAAAAATTTATTTTCATGAAACTTGAAATCTGGAGGTTTTTGGTGTCTGATCACGAATCTGAAGTTAAATTTTAAAAATTCAGAATGGCGGATCCAATATGGCGGACAAGTTTTCAAAAAATTAATGGATTTTCATGAAACTCGCCATGTGGGGGTTTTTGGGGTCTCTGATCACGAATCTGAAGTCAGTTTTTGAAAATTCAAAATAGCGGATCCAATATGGCGGACAAGTTTTCAAAAAATAAATGGATTTTTATGAACCTTGGTGTCTGGGGGTTTTGGGGTCTCTGATAACGAATCTGAAGTCAGATGTTAAAAATTCAAAATGGCGGATCCAATATGGCGGACGAGTTTTCAAAAAATAGATGGATTTTTAATCAGCTTGGCATCTGATGGTCTTTGGTGTCTCTGATAACGGATCTGAAGTTAGACTTTGAAAATTCAAAATGGCGGATCCAATATGACGGATAATTTTTCAAAAAATTAATGGATTTTAATGAAACTTTGCATCTAGGGGTTTTTGTGATCTCTCATCACGAATCTGAAGTCGGTTTTTAAATATTCGAAATGGCGGATGAGTTTGAAAAGATGGATTTTCACTAAACTTGACATCTGAGGATTTTTGGGGTCTCTGATAACGAATCTGAAGTCAGATTTAAAAAGTTCAAAATGGCGGGTTCAACATGGTGAACAAATGTAGAAAAAATTGTTGGATTGTCATAAAACTTGTCACTCAGGGGTTTTTGGGGTCGCTGACTAGGAATCCGAAACCAACATTTTTTCAATTTAAAATGGCGGATCCTATATGGTGGACGATTTTTCAAAAAATGGTTGGATTTTCATGAATCTTGACATCTAGGAGTTTTCGGGGCTGTTAATTTTAAAAGTAAGGTTAAAATAAAAAAATTTAATTTGGCTGAGAAAATTTAATTTAGTATAAAAGTTGCATCTTTGATGATTCACCAGTTTCATTCGCCATATTGGATCCTCCATTATGAACTTCTGAAAACTGACCTCAGATTTGTAATCAGCAACTCAAAAACACCCGAGTAACAAGTTTGATAGAAATCCAACAACTTTTTAAAAATAAGTCCGCCATATTAGATCCACCATTTTGAATTTTTGAAATCTGAATTTAGATTTGTTATCAGAAACCCCAAAAACCTATAGATGGCATGTTTCCTGAAAATTCATTAATTATTTTAAGACTCATCCGCCATATTGAATCAGCCATCTTGAATCTCAGAAGTCTGATATCACATTTGTAATCAGCATCCCCAAAAAACTCTATATACTAATTATATTACAATACTAAATCTACAGTTACAATCAGAGTTAATTTGACAAACTTAATCCACCATATTGGATCCGCCATATTAAATTTGATAAATTTGATAACAGATTTGGAAACAGCGACCCCCCAAATCTGAATATACCAAGTTTTATATAAATACAACAACATATTTGGGAAATAATGATTTTTTCTTGCAAAAAGTGACTTTTTCTGTTATTTGTTTATTAATATTACCAAATTAACAAAGTAGAAATAATGGAAAGGAAAGTAGGGGAAACGAATGGAGGGAAGTAGGGGAAGTTAGAGAAATAAGGGGAGTGAATTAGGGTTGGAAAAGTAGGGAAAATGATGGAAATAAGGGATTGTGGAGTAGGGGAAGTTAGCAAAGGAGAAATAATTGAGGGGAAATGAGGTAAGGGAAGGACAGGGGTGTGAAAGTAAGGGAAGAATTATGGAAACGAAAGTAAGGAAAATGAGTCGAGATGAATTAGGACAAATTAGAGAAAGAAAGGGAGTGGAATTAGGGGAGGGTAAGTAATGGATATAAGGGGTGGGATAGTAGGGAAGTTATGGGACAAAAAATAGGGGAGGGGAGAAGGAGTAGAGGAAATGAGGGAAGGGGGAGTGAGGGGAAATTATGCAAATGAAAGCAGGTGAAATGAGTGGAGGGGAAGTACGGGAAAGAAGGGGAGTGGAATTATGGGAGGGGTAGCAAAAGAATTGATGGAACTTGGCATAGAGGGAGAAGGGGCACTAAGGAGAGGGGAAATAGGGGAAGTGAGGGGAAATGTTCGTGAAGGGAGTGTTAGCTGGGGAACTGAGAAGAGGGGAAAGTTGAGGAGGAAGAAGTTGAGGAGGAAGAAGTTGAGGAGGCGAAGGGTGAAGTTTGGGGAGGGAAAGTAGGGGAAGAGAGGGGAAATGAGGAGTGATAGGGGTGCGGGAGGTTTGAACAGTTTGGAACAAATGAAATTATCTTACCATTGAGTTTCGAGGCTTGATTTGCCAACTGAACATATCTCATGTATTTATTTTTTAAGGGTGGTCCAAGAGCTTCGTGCCAAGCCTGCCAATAGTGCATTAATTCATCATAGTCTCTGGATTGTGCCATTATTCTATTAATATCTGAAATCAAGCGATTGAATTAAATGAATTTTTTAAAATAAAATTAATTAAAATGAATGAAAAATTAATCAAAATTAATTAAATTAATCTGGAATTAAGTACCATGATCCAAACTCAGATCGCAAACATTGTCCATCATCTTATAGGGGCATAATCTTGTCCTGGCATATAGTTCCTTCATTTCAACTATGAGATGGTGTATCTAGATTGGTTGAATGGTCAGATAACTTTTAATTTCAAAATTGTATTTTTTTTTTATTAATTTGAGACCTAAATTAGGTACCTCGTTGAATTTATCATCTGTGAGTGAATGTCTACCCTTCACAGCAATCATCTTCAATTGCCGTCTTACCAAGGGGTCAGGTATTCTGGACCAGGCGAAAGTCACGGTTTTTTTCCACGAGGCTTTATCAAATTTTAACTTCAATGTTTGATCTTCTAGCTAGAAGATTTTTTCAGTTATTAATATTTAAGTGTGTTCGCAAATTTGTTAAATAACTGTTCTGTTTTCAGGGGGTGAATGATAAAAATAAAAGCCTATTTTTTAAACAATATAGAATATTATTAATTTATTATTTATCAGTCAGGGCCTAAAATATTTCAAAATTCGGACATTACATTAAATTCCGTTTGAAAGGCTTCAAGGCCATGTGATGAGTGGGTCACGTGACCGGCTTCCTACCTTACCGACACTTTTTTTATTTGTAAACTTATTTTCA
>JAABKJ010009076.1:0-11292 GCA_011634705.1 Andricus grossulariae
CATTTTCAACCAAGAAAGATGATTTTTGAATCAAGAAAGATGAATTTTCAACCCAGAGATGACTTTTTCACCATAAATGATTAATTATAAATCCAAAAGGACGATTTTTCTATTTAAAAAGATGAATATTCAACAAAAAAGTTAATTTTTTACCAAAAAAGATAACTTTTGAACAAAATAATTGTATTTTTAAGCCACAAAGGCGAATTTTGTAGAATACTGTTGAATTTTTGATTAAAAAAGTCCATTTTCAACCAAGAAAGATGATTTTTGAACCGAAAAAGATTAATTTTAAATCAAAAAAGACGAATTTTCTATTTAAAAAGATGAATATTCAACAAAAAAGTTAATTTTTTGATAAAAAAAGATGACTTTTTAACAAAATAGTTGTATTCTTAAGCCACAAAGGCGAATATTTTTGAAAACTGATGAATTATTGATTAAAAAAGTCCATTTTCAACCAAGAAAGATGATTTTTGAATCAAGAAAGATGAATTTTCAACCCAGAGATGACTTTTTCACCATAAAAGATTAATTATAAATCCAAAAGGACGAATTTTCTATTTAAAAAGATGAATATTCAACAAAAAAGTTAATTTTTTACCAAAAAAGATTACTTTTGAACAAAATAATTGTATTTTTAAGCCACAAAAGCGAATTTTGTAGAATACTGTCGAATTTTCGATAAAAAAAGTCCATTTTCAACCAAGAAAGATGAATTTTCAACCCACAGAGATGACTTTTTCACCATAAAAGATTAATTTTAAATCCACAAGAACGAATTTTCTACCCAAAAAAATGAATGTTGAAAAAAAGTTAAATTTTTGACCAAAAAAGATTAATTGTCAACGAAAAATTTACTAGTTGATATTTCAACAACAAAAAATCCACAAAATTGTTGCATATTCAGGCTTAAAATACGAGTTTTCAATCATATAGTCGAATTTTTATCAAATAGAAATTAATTCTAAACCATCAAAAATACAATATTAGAATTTTCAATCAAAAATAATTTACTTTCAACAAAAAATAGGATTTTCATATTGTGTTAAATTAATTCAGTTTGCATTTCAGCGGAAAAAAAAACAAAAAAAAAAAAAGGGAGTTTCTTGAAAATAGAAGAAAAATAATGAATTCTTTTAAAATGGGGCAAAAAGAGGAATAGGGAAAAGAGTGTAAAATATTGTTACAAATTCTTATATACGAAAGGTTATTCACATAACCTAACAATCAGACCAATCGTAAAAATTCGCCTTTCGTCACGCTCATGATTCAACAGCACTATTGAACTGATAATTATCTACTAAATTTGAGGAAAATTATAATAATTATTACAATAATAAATAAATTCAAGAAAAATTTCTAAAAGACCCGTTAAAAAAACTCCAGTTTCTTCGCCTCAATATCAAAAAATAAAGTGCAATTTCAATAATAAAAAGTATGTTAAAACATTCATAAATTATATAATTTCATTACGCGTAAATAATAGTTTAATTCGTAGCAACAAAGGCAACAATTGCAAACAAGTGAAAAATAAAAATTTTTAAATACTCACGTTAGCATTTGTTTTCAATATTCTGGAGCACGTGGAAAACATTTTTCTGTCCAAATTATGTCTTCTGGAGATATTTTTTATAAGAAAATTAATTGAAACAATCGATTTTCTTAAGATCGTACTACTTATGTACAAAATTCCAGAGTCCAAAGTTTAATGAGCAGATTGACGAGAATGCAACTGTCGCCGATAGATAGATTTCTACTCCACCGACTGAGTGACGGAACAAATATCTTGTGGCGCGAGATTTGAATATGCATATACAATTTCAGGAATAACAGTACAAATAGACTTCAAAAAAGGGGAAATAGGGTAGTTTTTTAACGAAAAAGAGGAATAATCGGGAAAATATTATATATTTATTTTTAGACTTAGAAGAGAAGAAACTGAGGGGTAACCACTGTATCAAGAATTTTGTGTAAAAGTAAATACATCTTGAAAATTTAAATTTTTGTATAATTATAGATGGCTAATACCCAATCTTTATCTACTATCTACAATATTTACATTTCACTTATATCTACTTCCTCTCCTATTTACAATCTTTCCTTCTACATTCCTCTTCCTCCTTCCTTCTCTTCTTCACGATCTTACCCAACAACCCTTTTCCCCTCCTTTCCTCCCCTCGGACCCCACTAACCAGTGTTCCATCCGCTCCTACCCCTTCCCGCACAATTCAAACACTCTTCTCTGATACACATTCTCTCCTTTCTCACACAAATATTGCGCTCTCTCCCTTGGCATAATCTACCTATGGTTCCCATTAAACCTTAACCTTCTTATTCTCTCCTCCCCTGCTGCCTTCTCTCTCCATGCCGTTCTTCTTGACCACCTCATACACCTTTCTCCCCTCCTCATGCATCCTTCTCACTTCATCCCTCTGTAGCCCATTCCTTCCAAAATACCTTTCTCTTTCAACCTCCATCTTCCCCATTCCCTATTCTCCTTCTCCCACCAACACTTCAACCAGATTAC
Organism: Andricus grossulariae; assembly: GCA_011634705.1. Taxonomy (NCBI): domain Eukaryota; kingdom Metazoa; phylum Arthropoda; class Insecta; order Hymenoptera; family Cynipidae; genus Andricus; species Andricus grossulariae. Next base: position 2,531 of record JAABKJ010009076.1, read on the forward strand.
TTCCCCCCTCTTCCAAACATTTCTCATACTTACACGCTCGATTCCCTCTTAGAATCCCTAAACTCGTTCTTCCCGTCTCCCTCCTAACAATTTAATTAAGGTGTATTCCTTACCAACAGTACATACTTCTCCTGTGTCCTATTTACCTCCTCATTTTCCTTCCACCTCCAATCCATACAATAACACACTCATCCCTAGTGAGTCAAACAGTTTCATTCTCCTTCCAAAATCGTCTGCAAATAACTTCTTTCCCAAGCACCATACCTCCCTCATCACCGCTTTACCCTCCTCATTCTCTCTGTTATGTGACCATCCACTCCCTCATTCCTCCGAAACGGGAAGCCAAGGTACGCAAACTCTTTTACCTTCTGCACCGTCTTTACCTTCCACTTCTCTTTATCTCTTCCACCTACTTTCCTGAACACCATAACCTTGGACTTTTCCGCATTCAACTCTATAACCGATTATTATCCAGGTATCTTTCCAACCCTTTCATCATCTCCTTTAAGGCCTCCTCGCTTATTGCCAGCAACACTTTATCTGCATATGCGAGTGACCATATCCTAACCTCTCCTTCCCTAACTCAAACTACCACTCCGGCCTCTAGTTTACTCTCCATGTCCGCGATTAAAATCGAAATAAGCGTTGGGCTAAGTGGAAACTCTTGCCTTGATACCTTATCCATCCAGAACACCTCCGAAATCACCTCCCCTCCTTTCACCTTATCTTTCGTCTCTTCACATACCTCCCCTTACCCTTTCGATCAGGCCTCTCTCCACTCCCCTCTCCACCATCACCTTCGAAAAGACGCCTATCGCTATATCCTTTTATTATACAGTGGCACAATCAACTCCCTCCAACCTTCTGGGAATTTCTTTTTGTATAGTTATATATCTTCTATAAAATAATAAGGGATATTACTTGATATTTGTGATGAGTACAAAAAATATAAAATTTTAAGCACCCATGTTAATAAAAATTAGGGTTGTTTCTTGATGTCAGAGGTAGAAGGGAAAATGAGGGAAGGAAAAGTGTAGGGAAATTAGGGGAGGGGAAGTAGGAAAAATGAGTGGAGGGAAAGTAGGAAAAATGAGTGTAGGGGAATTAATGGGAAATAAGTACGGAAAATTAAGGAGGGGTAGTAGGGGGAATGAGGGTAGGTTAAACAGGTGAAATTTGTGGAGGAGTAGGGTCAGTGATAGGAAATAAGGGAAGGGGAAGTAGGAGAAGTGAGCGGAAGTAGGGAAAATGGATCGAAATGAGGGGTAGTAGAAAGGAGGAAGTAAGGGCTGGGAATAGAACTAGGGTAGGGGAGTGTTCTTTGGGTAAGTGAGGAGAGGGGAAGCAGAGGAGATAGAAGTTGGGAAAGGCGTGGCGAAGGGTGAAGTGAGGAGAAGTGGGACAACGTAGGGGGAGTGGGGGAGGGAAATTATGATAGAGGAAGGTTTGAACGACTTACTTAACGTCAATAGGCTGCAAAACACTTTTTTGACTAATTTTTAGGGTTTCGTAGCCCCGGGCTGAAACCCTTATGGTTTCGGTCGGGGGTCCGTCCGTCCGTCCGTCGTACAAAAGGGCATAAGCGCCAACATTTGGCACAGAAACAGGGCATAAGCGCCAACATTTTTTTGTTCAAAAATTATTTTTTCAAGCATTTTTTTCAAAAATAAAAATAAAAAATTTTTTTTCAATAAATTTTTTTTTAACAATTTTTGAAAAACAAAAATTTTTTAACAGTTTTTTCAACAAATTTTTTTTTCAAATATTTTTTCTCAAAAAATTGTTTTTCCTTCAATTTTTTTTTAAACATTTTTTTTTTAATTTTAATTTCTTAAAATTTTGTTTTCATTCAATTTTTTTCCAACATTTTAATTTCTTAAAAGTTTTTTGCATAATTTTTTTTAATCAAATTTTTTTTTCGAAAACTTTTTTTCACAAAAATGAAAAATATTTATTTTAAGATTCTGTTAAGACTTAATTTAACGTCTTAATAGACTACGAAACCCATTTTTTTAGGCTTCGGCGCCTACTTTGACTAATTTTTATAATTAGAATTAGTATAAAATAAATATAACACACAGAATATCAATTGTCTACTACTTTTTATATATTTCATATAAATATATACAAATATGGAACGAAGTCTTTATATTGTTCTATAGTTTTTTGTACACCATAAAAAATCTATTCCGATTTAGCAAGGCGTTCCAAATAGATTATTAATTCACAGTGCCTGGTATACGGAAACATATCAACTGGAACAGCTTTTACTGGAACTAGAGGTTCTCCTGAATAGTGTTTCGAATTTGCTCTGGCTAGGTCAACCAAGTTTTTTATCGCAGCCTTGGGATCACAGGATATATAAACCAGTCTATTTAATTTTTTTGCTTTACGTAACGCCACAACTGCCCTATGATCTGTAAAATTTATAATGAATATTAGGGCGGTCCAAAAAAAGGTTTTTTTAAAAAAGTGAAAACATTTTTCGATTTTTCAAAATATAAGTCACATAAATTAACATTCGTTTTCTTAGATAGAAAATTCGTCTTTTTTAAATGAAATTTCATCTTTTGGTCGAAAATTTAGCTTTTTATGGAAACTTAATTCTTTTTATTTGAAAAGTCAAATATTAGATACCTTTTTGGTTCCGAATTCATCTTTTTTGGTTAAAAATTCGACTCTTTTATTGAAAATTCAACTATTGTATTAAAAATTCATCTTTTTTGGTCGAAAATTCAACTACGTAGTTAAAAGTTGAACTACCTTGTAAAAAATTGATTTTTTGGTTGAAGGTTCATATCTTTGTTCGAAAATTTAATTATTTTGTAGAAAATTCCATTTTTTAAAACTGAATTACATTTTTTATTGAGATGCCATCTTTTTTGGTTGACACTTCAAAATTTTAGTTGAAAATTCATATCTTTGGTTGAAAATTTAATTATTTGTTGCAAATTTGTTATTTAAAAAATGATTTTTTTAGTGACAATTGAACTGTTCCATTTTTGGTTGGGAATTGATCTTTTTAATGTTTAAAAATCAACTATTTCAATAAAAATTCATGCATTTTGTTAAAAAATCATTTTTATATATAATATGATATAAATAAATAATATAATATAATATAATAACAATGATTCTTCATTTTTAAAATAGCTTTATATTATTGTATTTAACTATTTTGTGGAAAATTCGCTTTTTTTGTATTTTTTTGTTTGTAATTCATTTCTTTTGATTGAAAATTTAAATATTCTATTTTTAGTTGAAAATTGATCGTTTTTACTTGAAAATTCATGTTTTATTGAAAATTCAAATATTGTATTAAAAATTCATATTTTTCGGTGGAAAATTGAACTACGTGGTTAAAAATTGACCTACCTTGTAAAAAATGGATTTTTGGTTGAGGATTCATCTCAGTTTTAAAATTGAACTAGTTTATTGCAAATTAACTTTTTCTTGAAAATTCATATTTTCAGGTTGATAATTCTATTGGTTTGTAGAAAATTTGCCTTTTTTGATGGAAAATTCCAGGATTTAGTTTTAAAAAATGTTTTCTTGACTGAAAAATCTTATTTCGTAGAAAATTCTTATTTTTGCGTTAAATTCAACTGTTTCTGATTTTAAATTTAAATAATTTTTGATTGAAGTAAAAACTATTATAACATTTTTAATTGAGAATTGATGTTTATTGGTTAAAAATATAATTAGCTGGTTGAAAGTTGAATTACTTGGTCGAAAGTTGAATCAATTTGTTAAAGATTAATATTTTGATTGAAGATTCATCTCTTTGGTTGAAAAATGACCTTTTCTAGTTGCAAATTCATATATTTTGTTGATAATTCGTCTTTTCTGGTAAAAATTAATTTTCAGGTTTCAAGAATTTAATTAAATTTTTTTTTTGTTGAAAATTCACCTCTTTTGTTGAAAAATTGTCTTTTTGATTTGTTTTTAGTTGAAAATTCAACCATTCGGTCCAAAATTAACTTTTCTGTAGAAAATTTGCCCTTTTGGCTTGAAAATTCCACAATTTGGTTGTATTTTTTTTTCTTTCTTGGCTACTTTTTTAATTCAATTCAACTGTTTTTGATTTTTGATGAAAATCTTTTTTTTTCTAGAAAAATTAGAAATTTAACCATTAAATTTTTTTTTTTTTCAACTGAACACTTTAAATTTAAAGTTAAATTATTTTAATATCGAGTAGTTTCTAACCAATAATTGTTTAATTGTTATTTATACATCAAACTATTTTGTTTTAAACTATTTTTCAATATTCTCTTAACATTATTTTTTTCGAAATAAAAAATCATTTTAAATTTTACCAGGAATATCAACAAAATTGTTATACATATTATCATAAAACCTTTCGAAATCCTTAAATACCTCAAAATCTTCCAGATTCTTTTTTGACAATTTTGGAAATATTTTTAACTATTCTCTTAAAATTAATTTTCCATCATGAAAAATCATTTTCAATTTTCGTGGGAATCTTAAGAATTTTTTTTATTCTTTTCAAACTTTTCACAATTCTTAAAAGCGGATAAATTTTTTGTTCGAAATCATCAAAAACCTACATTTTGTTTTAAATTTTTTGAAATGATTGCAAATTTTTAATTGATTTTGAATTTTTTCAAAACTTCGAAATATATCCTCAACTTATTCGAATTTAATCTAAATAAGTAAGTGTTCAATTGGTATTTATACATTAAAATTCAACAATTTCAATTACAAATTAAACATTTAAAAAAATAGAAAAATCTTTTTGAGTGAACAGTCAAGTATTGCTAATGATTAAATAATTGTTCCTTTTCTTAATTAACAAATTTCAAATTAAGTCGGTTAAAAATGGAATATTTTAGACTAAAACAATATTTGAATAGAATATTTGAATAGCATTTTAAAATTATTTAAATAACCAAATAAAATTAAAAATTAAAATTCTTCATATTAATAAATGTACAATTAAATGTATATGAAAAAAAAATCAATAGAGCAAAATTGTATGACCAGAGATTTTTAAAATAAAAAATAATTATACCTTTTGCTAAAAAAACGTTTTGTAATCATATAGATAGAAAAGAAAAGATATTTCAAGAAGAAAAAACTATTCTCAGATTATATAAATCAAATTTTATTTGTTATAATTTTTTGTATCATATAAAACTGCGAAAACACCATTTTTACCTCTTAAAACAGAAATTCAAGTAAAAAAAAAACAGATTTTGTTTTTTATCGGAACATAATTGCAAGATATCCCACATCAGGCTGTCTACTCAAGTGAATCTTCAACTGGAATAGTTAAATTTTTAACCAAAAACATAAATTTTCTTTCAAGAATCTTAATTTCTACCAAAAAAGACGAATTTTCAAACAAATACACGAATTTTCAACTAAAAAAGATAAATTGTCAACCAAAAATTAAATACTTAAATTAACAGTTGAAAAAATTAATGTTTAACCAAACAGATATTTTTTTAACTAAAATGATGGAATATTCAACTGGAATAGTTATATTTTCAGTTAAAAAAAAAACATTTCAATAAAAAAAACTAATTTAAAAAAAATAGTTAAATTTTGAAACAAGGTGATGAATCTTCAACTGCAATAGTTGAATTTTAAACCAAAAAAATGAATTTTCAACTAAACTGACGAATCTTCAACTAGAACAATTGATTTTTCAACCAAAATGATGAATTTTCAACCAAGAAGATTAATTTTTACCAAACAAAACGATTTTTCAACAAAATACATGAATTCTCAACCAGTTAGTTCAATTTTCAACTACAAACGATAAATCTTCAACTAAGAAAAAAAATAGTTAAATTTTCTACCAAAAATATTAATTTCATCTAAAAAAGACGAATTTTCAACAAAATACGTTAATTATCAAATCAAAAAGATAAATTGTCAACCAAAAATGAAGTTGAAAAATTATCAGTTTAAAAAATTAATTTTAAGCCCACGAGCTCAATTTTCAACTAAAAAGATTATATATTCAACTGGAATAGTTACATTTTCAGTTTAAAAATAATAATTTTGAACCAAAAAAATAACTAATTTTCCACAAAAAAGTTAAATTTTCAAAGAAAGTGATGATTTTTTTTTTAATTTAAGAAATACAAAAAATCTTATTGCTAAAATTTATATAAATGCAATTTATCTATACTATTATAAGTAATTTACTAAATACATGAATTTGAAAAAAGAAGAAAGAATTTTTAACTAAAATGACAAATCTAACAAGAATAATTGAATTTTCAACCAAAAAGATGAAATTTCAACCAAAGAGATTAATTTCTACCAAACAAGACGATTTTTAAATAAAATACATGAATTCTGAATCAATTACTTAAATTTTCAACTAAAAACGATCAATTTTCAATTAAAAATAGAATAGTTAAATTTCCAGATCAAAAAATTATTTCAAACAACAACAAAAAATGAATTTTCAACAAAATAGTTAAATACAGTAATATAAAGCTACTTTTACAAATGAAGAATCATTGTTATTCAGTTTTATATTGCAATAAAAAAAAATAAAAAAATAACAAGGCTAGGAAAAGCATTTTTTAAATTTATAATGGCGATAATTAGAGAACGGTTTCATTGATTTATATGAAACTTGGCGAAATATAAAGGGCAAAAAATGTCAATTTTTTAGAAAAATATTTTAAAAATTATAATTCTTTCAACTTATTTTCTTTGCCTTTAGAAAATCTCAAATTTTTATCATTTTTTTAGTACATCAGGAGCGGTGGAAAATTGTCTGCTAACAATATTAATATATACATAATAATTTATATATATATATATTAATTTTATATTAATCTATTAATTTATTTATAATAATTTTCAATTGTCTATAGACGTCAAAAACTCAAATAAAAAATTTGATTGATTTTTATTTCGTATCTCCAATAGATGACCCAAATGATTGTCTCAACAATTTTTTAATAATTTGTTGCTACAAATGAAAAAATTAATTTAAACACTTATATTTTGATAAAATCGAAAAGCGTTTACACTTTTCAAGAAAAGCTTTTTTTTGTACCACCCTATTGAATTATATGAATATTATTAAATTATGTTTCAATATTCGTTATATTATATTATTAATATTATTATATTATTAATGAATAATAATAAATACATTATATATTATTAATATTATTAACATTATTTTCAATATTAAATTATGAATTTTCAAAAAAAAGTTGATTTGCAATAAAATAGTTCAATTTTAAACCTGAATCTTAAACCAAAATATCAATTTTTTAGAAGGTTGTTTAACTTTTAACCACGTAGTTGAATTTTCTACCAAAAAAGATGAATTTAATTTAAATTTAAATTCAATTAAAATTAAATATATTAATATATTTAATATTTATCACAATATTTTTTTTATCACCAATTATTCTACATTTTTAAAAGCGAATCTAATAAAATTAAACAAAAAAAGTAATAGCTTATAATATTAGAGTTTTCAGGGTGTCTAGCGTTAAAAAAAATCAAGGACTTCTCCAGGTTTTCCAGGACAAAAAAGTTAATTTTTCCAGGTACCTTTTTTTTACAGTAAAAAAATACTTTTCACGAAATATAATGGAATTGGTAGGTCTAGTAGAACTAAAAAAAAAGTTTCATATGCGAGATTTCTTTTACAGCCTCAAACTCTGATTTTATGGTGAAAAAACCCAAATATCCCCAAAATTCCAATCCAATAACTTTTTTTTTGCTGATATAATCAAAGTGAGTTCAATTCCGCTTGGGATGAACTTTTTTTATTAGAATTGGTTGAAATTGGCTGAGTTATCGAATTTCAAGCTAATTTACGTTTAGCTTTCAATGAAACAATTAAATTTTCAACGTAAGAAATGAATTTTCTACCAAAAAAGACGAATTTTTAACGAAATACTTGAATTTTTAAAGAAAAAAGATAAATTTTCAACCAGCTAGGTAACCTTTTAAATAAAAAAATAAAATTTGAACCAGAAATGGAATAGTTAAATATCCAGTTTAAAAAATTAATTTTACAACAAAAAAACGAATTTTCATCAAAGTAGTTAAATTTTTAACCAAAGAGATGAATAAATTTTTAACTAAAATTGTGGAATATTCAACTAAATTGCTTAAATTATCAATTAAAAAAAAAAATGAATTTGTTATCCAAAAAAAAAAGAACATTTTCAACAAAGTACTTAAATTTTTAGTTAAAAAAATTAATTGAAAAAAAATTAATTTTTAGCAAAGAAGTTAAAGTTTTAATCAAGTAATTGAATTTTCAATCAAAATCATTAATTTTCTACAAAAAAAAACGAATTTTCCACCACACACTTGAATTTTTAAATAAAAAAGATAAATTTTCAACAAACTAGCTAAATTTTTAAATAAAAAATTAAATTTAAACCAAAAATGGAATAGTTAAATATCCAGTTTAAAAAATGCATTTTACAACAACAACAAAAAAGGAATTTTCGTCAAAATAGTTCAATTTGAAACCAAAGTGATGAAGTTTAAACTAAAATAGTGAATCTTCAACTGGAACAGTTGAATTTTCGACCGCGGAAGATATGAATAAATTTTTTACTAAAATTGTGGAATATTCAACTAAATTCCTCAAATGATAAAAATAAAAAAATAAATTTGTAACAAAAAAAGGAATTTTTAACAAAGTACTTAAATTTTCAGTTAAAAAAATTAATTTAAAAAAAAATCGAATCTTAAGCAAAATAATTTTTAACAAAGGAGTTAAAGTTTTAATCAAGTAATTG
>JAABKJ010009077.1:0-11291 GCA_011634705.1 Andricus grossulariae
ATAAAGCTGATTTTATAGGGTATTTTTCGTGTCTAGGGGAAAATCCTGACGTTCTCGGGGAAAGTTGATGTCAGGTTAGTGTTCAGTGCCCCGACTTACATAATAATATCATGTCTGATTTTTTTCCAGCCGATTTCAATAACAAGGGTTACTTCATACCCGATAAAGCTGATTTCATAGGGTATTTTTCGTGTGTAGGGGAGAATCGTCACGTGCACAGGGAAAACTGCTGTCAGATTCGTGTTCAGCGCCCCAAAGTACATGAAAGGATCATGCCTGATCTTTTTCCAGCCTATTTCAATAACAAGGGTTATTTCAGACCCGATAAAGCTGATTTTATAGGGTATTTTTCGTGTCTAGGGGAAAATCCAGACTTGCTCAGGGAAAACTGATATCAGATTCATGTTCAACGTCCCGAAAAACAGGAAAATATCATTTCTGATCTTTTTCCAGCCGATTTCAATAACAAGGGTTATGTCATACCCGATGAAACTGATTTTGTTGGGAATTTTTCGCGTCTAGGAGAAAATCCTTACGCGCTGGGGAAAAACTGATGCCAGGATCGTGTTCAGCGCCCCAAAGTACATGAAAGGATCATGTCTGATTTTTTTCCAGCGGATTTCAATAGCAAGGGTTATTTCATACCCGATAAAGCTGATTTTATAGGGTATTTTTCGTGTCTAGGGGAAAATCCTGACGTTCTCGGGGAAGGTTGATGTCAGGTTCGTGTTCAGTGCCCCGACATACATAATAATATCATGTCTGATCTTTTTCCAATCGACTTCAATAACAGGGCTTATTTCGTACCCGATAAAGCTGATTTTATAGGGTATTTTTCGTGTCTAGCGGAGAATCGTGACGTGCTCAGGGAAAACTGATGTTAGATTCGTGTTCAGCGCCCCAAAGTACATGAGAGGATCATGTCTGATTTTTTTCCAGCGGATTTCAATAACAAGGATCATTTCATACCCGATAAAGCTGATTTTATAGGGTATTTTTCGTGTCTAGGGGAAAATCCTGACGTTCTCGGGGAAAGTTGATGTCAGGTTCGTGTTCAGTGCCCCGACTTACATAATAATATCATGACTGATTTTTTTCCAGCCGATTTCAGTAACAAGGGTTACTTCATACCCGATAAAGCTGATTTGATAGGGTATTTTTCGTGTGTAGCGGAGAATCGTGACGTGCACAGGGAAAACTGCTGTTAGATTCGTGTTCAGCGCCCCAAAGTACATGAAAGGATCATGTCTGATTTTTTTCCAGCGGATTTCAATAACAAGGGTTATTTCATACCCGATAAAGCTGATTTTATAGGGTATTTTTCGTGTCTAGGGGAAACTCGTGACGTGTTCAGGGAAAACTGATGTTAGATTCGTGTTCAGCATCCCAAAATCCAGGAAAATATTATGCCTGATCTTTTATTGCCGATTTCAATAACAAGGGTTATTTCGTACCCGATAAAGCTGATTTTATAGGGTATTTTTCGTGTCTAGGAGAAAATCCTGACGTGCTCAGCGAAAACTGATGTCGGGTTCGTGTTCAGCGCCCCAAAATACTTAAAAATATCATTTCTGTTATTTTTCCAGCCGATTTAAAAAACAAGGGTTATTTCATACCGGATAAAGCGGATTTTATAGGGTATTTTTCGTGTCTTGGGGAAAATCCTGACGTTCTCGGGGAAAGTTGATGTCAGATTCGTGTTCAGCGCTCCAAGATACATGAAAAGATCAATGCTGATCTTGTTCCAGCCGATTTCGATAACAAGTGTTATTTCATACCCGATCAAGCTGATATTATAGGGTACTTTTCATGTCTGGGGGAAAATCCTGACGTGCTCGGGGAAAACTGATGTCAGATTCGTGCTCAGCGCCCCAGAATACAGGAAAATATTATGCCTGATCTTTTTACAGCCGATTTCAATAACAAGTGTTATTTGATACCCGATAAAGCTGATTGTATAGGGTATTCTCCGTGTCTAGGGCATAATCCTGACGTGCTTAGTGAAAACTGATATCAGATTCGTGTTCAGCGCCCCAAAATACATAAGAATATCATGCCCGATCTTTTTCCAGCCGATTTAAATAGCAAGGGTTATTTCATACCCAAAAAAGTTTATTTACTAGGGAATTTTCCGCATCTAGGGGAAAATCCCGACGTGCTGGGGAAAAACTGATGTCAGATTCGTGTTCAGCGGCGCAAAATACGTATAGGTACCATACTGTGATCTCTCGCACAACCCACTTTTTTTTGTGGGCCTGTGTAATTTGCAGACTGATGTTTAGGTGTAACAATTTTCAGCCATCTCTTTCATTGTAATAGTTTTTATTTCTGAAAATCTATCAAATTTGAAAAAAAATTTACTTTGTTTCAGGTATCGAAACAAGAATTAAAAACTTTCATTTTGTTACGGGAAGACATTTGAGCTTGATTTTTTAAAATTAAACGTATTAGGAGAAACTTTCTCTTTTTTTTTGAAAATGTCCTAGATTTTTTCGAAAAAATTCTTATGCCTATGCTCGGATAACTGTCCATCTTAGCTTGAAAAAATGACTCGAGATTTCCAGTTCATCGTCATTACACTGGAGAAATTAATATTTTTATTTGACTTTTATTTAAGAAGACATTATCCAGAGTCAGATGATCATCCAAAGCGATATAAAGTTTGAATACATATATAGAGCTAGGTGATGTGTGTACAAAAGCCATGATTCGATTAACAATAATGAGATCCTCGGTGGAAACTGGAAATATTGATTGCAGTCAGGGCAGAATATAATATCACAATATACTAATCTAGAACCCACTCTGTATAGGTCACCAGATCTAGATACAACAATATTTTACGCGCAGTACAATTTAAGAAAAACAAATGCTTCTAAAAATTTCATTACTATAAATTATTGACAAAGATATTCTTCCTTCCTATATATGACGTGTCACATTTCTGAGTAAGATTGCGACGTATACGAAACTGGTCGAAGCTAGTCATACCAAAATTTTGATACTAGTAGCCACACTCTTTCATTGTTTTGCTTCTAAAATCAAGGCGTAATAATTAAAAGAGAGCGTTCTTTTGTTTTGATTTGCATACCAACATTTTTACATTATTTATATTTTGTTATATATAAGATTTCATGTTTCTTATGCGATATGTTATCTTTGTTTCGTATAAGGGAACGAAAATTGAACATTTTTAATTTATTTTCTTCAACCAGAGTATTCGTTCATTTTCTCTACGAAAGCGAAACGTATTGCCAGAAGTTTTCATTTTCATTACTTTTCAATAACTTTGTCATTGATGCTGAAAACAGTTTAGAAATATATACAGAGCTGTCTCCATGACAGATGAAGATAACTTACAAAAAGAGTTACAAAAGATTGAGCAAATCCTAATACAAAGCGATTACACAAACAAACAAATTGAGAAAGCTATAAGAAAATACACTCGAAAAAACAAGTCAACACAACCCACTAAAGAAAGAGAGAGAAAAACGACCTTCATCCTACCCTACATTAAAGGTATCACAGAACAAATAGGAAAAATTCTCAACAAACACAACATCCAAACGATATTTAAACCACAACCACATAACCTGAAACTTCAGTTTCAGGTCAGCCCTGAAGAAGTGAACTGCAATGTTCACGAAACGTCGGCAAGTTTCGTAGTTTTGCACACCATTGAAACCCGAAAAAGCTTTAAATTTCAATCTATCACAATGCATCATCGTGAAAGTATTAAATCTATTATCAACTTAACTATATGTTATTGTTAAAGTATAGATAAGTTATAGTTAAAGTATAGTTAAAGTATAGTTGAGTTATAGTTCAAGTATAGTTAATGTATAGTTAAAGTATAGTTAATTTAACATTAAACTATGGTAAAGTTATAGTTAAGAAAATTTTAATTAAACATCAAACTAAAGTTATATAACTTTAAACTATGATTAAACTTATGTATCAACTAGATCTAAGGTTTTTGCAAAATAAAGACGACTTATGTACATATTATGCTGTTATGTATTCCAATGCCGTCAATATATTTACAATCTATACACACACATTCATTCCCTATTTACAATTTATTTGATTCAAACTGGTGTTACTGAATTGATTAGTGAATAAGTCCGGAATCACTGATTAATAAGTGAAATATCCAACTACTATTTCAATCAGTGAATTTTTCACTGATTCATATTTAGAGAGTTCAGTGAATCCATGTAACGCAAGATTATTTAATTTACGATCATTATTATTAAGGTAATAAATCCGGAAAAAAATATCAATAATAATTAGTATGATTATAAATTCAAATACCAATAATGTGTCTTTAAAAATATATCCTGTTATTAATAAATGAAGATTTAAGAAAATTCACGGAATATATCATGAAAGAAGGCACGGCTGGTGCTAATGTAGACATGAAAAGGTCCCCAAAATAAATTATTATACCTTATATACAAACGATACTTTATCACCATATTTACAAATAACGCATCAAAATATATTGATAAATCATTAAAATATATTGTTGCTGCACTTCGAGGTTATGAGATTTAATATTGTAAAAAAACTTAATTTTCGTACAATGACATTTGCGGTACTACTACTATCATTTTCATTCAAACATTCAAATAATATTTACTTAAAATTTTTTTAAATTTCCACTTTTATTTCTAAATATATGAGTTATTAGTAACCTTTTATGTCAATTGGAGAAAAAGTTAAAACATATTTAGATATCATTTTGAAAATTGAATTCATATTATCATTTCACAACATCACAAACATTGACAGAAATTACATAATTGCAATAGATGTACTTCAAATTTAAATAAACTTTTATTATACAAATTGTAGCCAATATTCAATTCCATAACCCTACAGTAAAGAATCAATTCATGTACTCAATGTGAACAAATTAAAATTCAATCCTTATGTAATTTAATATTGTGAGAAAAATTAATCAGCTAATAATTAATCAGTCAGTTTAAAAAATAAGAAGCATTAAACTATAACTTTCATTGAAACATTCAAATAATTTTTACTTTACACTTTTTTTAAATTTTTACTTTCATTTCTGCAAATTTTATTTACTTGTGATCTTTCATGCTAATTTCCAAAAAATAAAACATATTTACATATAGTTTTGGAAATTAAATTGAGATACTTATTTTACAAAATCAAGCACAGTTGAAAAATTATGTAATTGTAATAAGGGTATTGTAAATACAAATAAATTTTTATTATAACAATTATATGAAAGTTTCAATTATATAACCTTAAATTAAATGATCAATTTATGTTACTTAAGTTGGAAAAAAAACTATATTTTAATCTTTATTTAATTTAATATGGTGAAAAGAGTTAATCAGCTAATAATTAATTAATCATTTCACAAGATATGAAGCTCTAAACTTTAATTTTCATTAAAACATTGAAATAATTTTTATTTATACTTTTTGAAAAATTGAAATTTCATTTCTGAAAATTTGAATGATCAATAACCTTTTATTGTAATTTTTAAAAAATGGAAACATAATATTCAGATATAATTTTCAAAATTGAATTCTGTTCATTCGAATATTCAAATAATTTTTACTCCACATGTTTTTAAATTTTCACTTTTATTTCTGAAAGTATGATATTGGATAATCATTTAACAACATCACATTCATTGACAGAAATTACATGATTGGAATGGAGGTATTTTGAATGTAAATTAACTTTCATTATACAAATTAACGCCAAAATTCCATTACATAACCATAAAGTCAATAATCAATTTATGTATGTAATTGAAACAAATTAAAAATCAATCTTTATGTAATTTAATATTGTGAAGAAAATGAATCAGCTAATAATTAATCAATCAGTACAAAAAATGAGAAGCATTAAACTATAACTTTCATTCAAACATTCAAATAAATGTTTAATTTACATTTTTTTTTGAAATTTTTACTTTCATTTCTAAAAATTTGATTTATTCGTAACCTTTTAAACTACTTGCAGAAAATATAAGTTTTAACAGAATCAGTTAATAATTAATTAATTAGTTCATAACATAAAAAGCATTACACAATTAATTTCATTAAAACATTCAAATAATTTTTATATTATATTCTCCTTTAAATTTTAAATTGCATTTCTATACATTTAATTTATTAATAACCTATTAAACTAATTTAAAAATATTTAAAATATATGTACATATCATTTTGAAAATTAAATTCAAATATAGTCATTTCACAACTACACAGACATTTAAAAAGATTACATAATTGCAATAGAGGTATTTTAAAGAAAAAATCAACTTTTATTATAAAAATAATAGCCCATATTCAATTACATTACCTTAGAGTAAATAATGAAATCATGTTACTTAATTGAAAATCAATTTAAATTCAATCTCTATTTAATTTTAAATTTTTAACAAAATTAATCGCCTGATAATTAATTAAATTGTTTAAAACATATAAAGCATCAAACTCTTATTTTCATTTGAAGATTCAACTAATTTTTACTTTATATTTTTTTGAACTTGAAATTTCATTTCTGAAAATTTGAATTATAGTCCGAGCGCACGAAATTCAAATTGATCAAATGTAGGTTGATCCAAGCCACAGTATTAGATTGCGCATGCACAGAGTATCACGTAGATGCTAGTAAGGTAGATCACTGATATTTTATTTAACTATTTGCATTGGAAGTCTCAATTTCGAAGAAACGATAAAGTATAAATTGTCGTTCGAATATACATGTAGAAATAGGGGTAATCCTGCGTATAAAGTAGACGCATGACACTTGCAGGGAATACCTGTGGACGCTGGAGGAATCTCAGTGAGCATTGGAGTACTGAGTTACGTCATCAGTTATTCACACGCGATTGGTAAGATAGGCTCCTGATGTAGCGACTGAGGCTCAATCTATAGCTAGGGATGTGTACTATTAACGGCCGATGGTAATTACTTCAGGTTGGTAACTCAGTCTGGAACAGAACCCTAAACTTAACTTGGAACAGAACCTCATAATGCTTACTTTGCAAGAATCTCAAATACCAAACTCACTGGTTTACCTACTTAGCATGGAATAATAACCTCAAAATCACCGACCTCTCTGCTTTACAGACCGAATGCAATGCTATCGCAGCAGGAACCTGCATTACCAACCTCATCATGTGTTACAGACTGCTGATAACTTAGCATGGAACAGAACCCTTACTTAGTCGGTGGTGTCAGATCTGCTTGCGTCTGTAACTTGCGACTCTCTACCTTATGGAACTATAGAAAAATGATAATATAAAAGGTTACCGACCTCCCTGTTTTACCGACTGGTGGTAACATTGTTCCCCACCTTACAGACATAGAAACATGACAATATAAAGTTACTGTCTTCCCTGTTTTACCGGCTGATGAGAACATAGTTTTATGTACCTAGTGTACATTAAATGTGTACAAAAGTGATTAATATTGAATTATTTCGCTATAAATCCGAGCTTAAAAGTATGTAAAACATAGAAATCGAAAATTAGCTATGGTATGTTCGATTCTTAGAAAAATGTAAACAAAGCGTCAAAATGACAAATATTTCACCGCACTTTTAACTTAACCTGTGAAATCTCGTGCAGTACATTAATAATTAATTTTGCATGTTTTTTTTGTTTTTTTTTTTAACAAAGAGAAACTCAAATATCGAATCGTCAATTATAACCTCAATTTGATGTCACTCGTGTAATCTTATTAATTATAACAATACATGTGAAACGTTAACAAAAAAAATTAAAAGTTTTTTTTTACAGCAGTGACAACAGATATTCGTTCATTTGGAAAATGGAAATTCACTCTTTCCCACGTTTTGTACGGCGCAATAATACTGTGAGCAATTTTCTCATAGAAACGCATATTAAATGAGCTGAAATCAAACTTCTAATATCTTTTGAATGCGATTTTATAATTTTTCATGGTTTTCTTCAGGTTTTAAAGTTCACATTTTATGATGAACATTCATACACAACATCTTTATCCAATGTATAGAACTCCTGAAAATAAAAAAGAATTGACTTGAGTGTTGGACGTTGAATGGGATTTTGAATTTGATTTTAATCTCATTTAAGATTCTCAAATTTCAATCTTTATCCAAAGCCTTTAAATATTTGACAAAACGTAAAATAAACAATGATAACATAGCCTTATAGTACATAACTATGATTTCATATCATAGCAAATTTTGTTTAAGTGAATTAAAAATAATTTGGAATAACGAACAGTTTTCGTAATATTTAATTTCTTATATGTATAATTAAATGAACAATTTGTTTGACTGAACAAATTCAAGGTTCGACCAGAGAAAAGCCTTCAAATTCGCCGCTTCGTTCGCGGCACTCCTCGGAGCGTTAGCTATGAAATGCATCGATCGTGACCGACGCTAAAGTGGTGGGGGTAGCGCTCGAGCGAGAAATCGGAGAAGCGGCACTGCTCGGAGCTTGGATTGTATCTTATATATTTAAAGATAAAAGGGGGGAAAAGGGAATTTGAAAAAAGGGAATGGCAGGGGGATAGGAGAAAGACCCTGTAATTTTTCATAAGTTTTAAATCAGTAAATTAAAAATCTAATTTTTTCTATGAGAGGGAGGATAGATTGGACATGGAGTGGAACTAAACTCACCATGTTGATGAATTCTGCATACTCCAAATATCCAGATTCGTCGACATCAGCTTTGTGCATAATCATTCGTACAACCCGGGTGGGAATATCGTTCGAAATGGCATGGCTACGAATCATGGCTTTCAATTCGTGATATGATATTTTTCCATCCCCATCTGTGTCGTACTTCTCGAAAATCCCTTTCCAGTGCTAGAAAATAGTTCAGAATTAATTTCAAAAGACTAATAAAATTCGACAAGACCCCTATACTGGAAGCTTTTTTTGTATGATTTTGGGGATTGCTCAGATTAAAGCTCTTGCCGTGTACAATTGAGATGAAAAATAAAAAATTTCATGTTAAGAGTTTTATATATATATATATATATATTTTTTTAATCCAAAAGCTGTCACCGAACTTCACACCGATGCGAGCGCGAAAGGTTTAGCAGCGATGCTTTTCCAGAAATCGTCAGACAAGAAATATCACCCGGTCTATGCAATAAGCCGTCGTACAAGCGAGCCCGAGAGAAGCTACCATTCTAGCAAGATAGAGTTGCTTGCAATCGATTGGGCTGTGTCGCGTTTGCGTTCGTTTTTGATAAATATTCCATTTAAAATTGTAACCGATTGCCAGGCGTTGCTCTATTTAAGCACACAAAAGACCAAAAATCCGCAGATCATTAGATGGTCTAATCTACTAAGCGAATTTGAGGTTGTAATTGTACACCGAGCGGGGGAAAAAATGCCTCATGTCGACGCAATGAGTCGAGCCCCAGTAGAATCTGATGAGTGTCAAAGCTAAATGGAGGATAGAATGCGCGGAATATTTCGATAGTTAACCCCGAAGACGAAATTTTAATGTACCAATACGTAGACGAAAAACCTAAGCGTAAACGTGAAATTTTAAAGAAACCAGTGAGCGAGCGAACCAAGTACGAAAAGAGCGAAGTGAAAGACTAAGAATGTCGAAACGAAATTCTCTATAAACGTGAAAATAATAAATTATTGTATGTGATTCCCGATAGATTGCGAAAAAGCATGGTTATCCGATACCATGATGTACAATGTCATACTGGATTTGAACGTACACTCGGTAAACTGCGTGAATTTTATTACTTTCCTTATATGCGTAGATATGTAAAACAACACATTTGGGGATGTTTACAGTGCATGTTAACGAAAATTAAAACAGGTCTGCAAGCTGGCCAGTTGACTCCTATCCCTCCGGCGAGTCGTCCTTTTGCTGTGGTTCACTTAGATCACGAGAGTCCTTTTGTGACAACACCAGGAAAGAACAAGTATGCTTTTGTCGCGACAGACAATCTGACAAGATTTGTTTACGTGCGACCAGTCAAAGATACGAAAGCCGCGAGTGTAATCCGAATATTAGAAGACTTTATTTTAGAGCATGGAGCGCCAATGAGATTTGTCGCCGACCGTGGAACATGTTTCATATCAGACATTTTGAGGGAGTTCTGTCAAAAACATGGGATCCATCATACTCTTAACTCACCACGCCACCCACAAGCTAATGGGCTGGTTGAACGGACAAATTATACGCTGATCCCCGCGATTCAAGCAAGTTTACGTCATGCGGATGGTAATGACTGGGATTCACGTTTAAAAGAGGTACAACGGAACTTGAATGAATCACTCAACCAGACGACAGGGAAAAGTCCTTTTGAACTACTTTTCGGGTATGTCAACCGACACGACGAAGGTGAGATTCGAAAACTAACTATCGAAGATGAGGCGAGATACACTCAACCGGAACTGCTGCAAGAAAAAGCTCGGGAGAATATCCTCAAATGGCAAACACGTTACAAAGCCAAGTATGCTGTAACTCACAAAGTTGCAAAAACGATATCGAGGTCCACTCGTTATCATCAGAGTGTTACCGGGGGACACGTATGGAGTCGCAGTTATAAAACTAGATAATCGGAGGCGACGATATGCTGCAACCACCCATGCAAGTCAGTTGAAACTTTGCATTCCACCACCAGCCGAAGAAAACGAGGATAATGCAGAAATTTATTCAGAAGAAGAAGAAAATGTAGCAGAAGTCAAGCAAATCGAAGATAAAGAAAAGAACTCCGATATTTCTACAACTCCATTACGTCGAAGTAGTAGAATTGCACGTAAACCAGAACGATATTAAAGAAATAACAATCACAAATTGATAGTAATTTAATAAGAGTTTGTTTGTATTCACTTTTAGAACGTATTTACATTTTTGTCTCTTTAAGCTTGTGTTTAGCTCGAGGACGAGTAAAACAATTCCAGGATGGCCGAGTGTTAAGGATATAAATTTATTCTTGATGAAACGATATAAAAGGCCTCAGCGAGTTGCGAGGATTATTTCAATAAGTTGTGCGCATGCGCGGATGGCGAAAAAGGGCGTGGGGAAAAAAAGACAAAGGGCGAGCGAAGTCAGTCGATTTATAGAATCCGAGGAGAACGACTGTTTTGAGCGAAAACGAGCAACAAGTGCGTTATACGTGCGATCTACTTACGTTGCGGTCGATTCCGAATTCTTTAAAGCCTTACCTAATGTTTGCATCTTGAAATGCATCTGTGTAATATTAACTGGTTAAAATAAACCATACTTTCTTATTCTTGAAGTGAACCGTTCTTATTGCTAGTATAGAGAT
>JAABKJ010009078.1:0-11291 GCA_011634705.1 Andricus grossulariae
AGAGCATCAGACCGGAAATCTGAAAGATCTGGAGTTCGAATTCCAGCGGAGCTAGAGAGATTTTTTTCACAACTTTAAAAAGTTGTGTTTCACAACTTTAATAATCAATATTCAAATATTGATTATCGACCATGTAGACAAAAAACATCAACATCATATTATTTAAATAATTCACTGGTCGAAAAAGATAACATCAATTAATAAAATCAATATCGCGTTGGAATATCTTGCAATTACATTGAATGACGTCGACATCGTAAGAGTTTTGAAGAAAATTTTCTCGTCTCTCCGTAACTTAATTGGTTAGAGCATCAGACCGGAAATCTGAAAGATCTGGAGTTCGAATTCCAGCGGAGCTAGAGAGATTTTTTTCACAACTTTATAAACTTGTGTTTCAAAACTTTAATAATCAACATTTTTAAAATATTGATTATCGACCATGTAGACAAAAATCATTAACATCATATTATCTGAACAAAGTAGTTCAACTTTGAACCAAGTAGTGGAATATTTATCGAAAAAAGATGACTTTTTAGAAAAATAGCTCAATTTTTAACAAAATAATTCAAATGTCAACAAATAGTAACTTCAAAAAAGGGATAAATAAGGGGATGGAAGAAAGATTCTTAAATATGTATTTAGATTCTTTAATTGTAAAATAAGATCACTAATTTTCATTTTTTCAAGCATTTAAAAAAATTGTTATTCATATTTATATTTTCCATGTATGATGTCACATTCTGCGTGAACTGCTCTCCCCTACATCACAATTCCCCACCCCCCTGGTAGTGTAAAGTAGTTTTTGAACAGCCCCTAAAAAAGCATTCTTACTCTATTTTGAAAATAAATATGGGAAAATAATTATTTTACCTATTTTTTGTTTTTGTAGCATCATATCTGTAAAGGCCAAATCATTTGCTGATCGAGAAATCAGGTACACTTTGAAAGCTCAAGGCCAAGGAGCAGCAGGAACCTTCAATATTGGTCCAACTTCCGGAATCGTAAAACTGGCCAAAGAATTGGATTTTGAAGACTTACGCCAACCACATATTTATTCTTTGATAGTCACAGCTACGGAAGATTCGGGTGGTTTTTCCACATCAGTTGAGGTAATTCTTTTATTGTTTCTCTTATTATTTTATTCTTTCATTTTCATTAGGGTTTCGTAGCCCCAGGCAGAAATCGTTATAGTTTCGGTCGGGTGTCCGTCCGTCCCTCGTACTTTTTTGCAAGGAGTGGAAATGAGGGGAAGTGAAATAAATTTATGAGAGGGATATTAGGGGGAGTAAGGGGAAGTGAGGAAAGTATTGTAAGGGTAAATGAGAGGAGGGGAAGTTGGAGAAATGAGGGGAGGGATAGTAGGAACATAAAGGATGAGGGGTTAGGGAAAATAAAGGGAGTGAAATAAGGAGTAGGGAAGTTGATCAGCAGGATAATTGAAGGTAAGAAAAGGAGGAAAAGTAGGGGTGGTGAGGGTGGGAAAATAGGTGAAGTGAGGGGAAGGAAAATAGTGGAAGTAAGGGGTAATGTGGGATGTGGAGTAGGAGAAATTAGGAGAGTGAAAGTAAGAAGTGGGGAAATAGAAAAGTAGAGAAGTATGGGTAATGAGGGGAGTGGAAGTAGGAAGTATGGTAGTAGGGAAGTAGGGGAAATTAGAGGAAGCGAGAGGTTATGCGGGGAGGAGAAGCAGGAGAAATGTTGGCAATTAGAGAAGTGGAAGTAAGGAGTGGGAAAATAGGGAAGTCGTTGAAAAGAGAGGAGTGGAAGTAAGGAGTGGAGAAGTAGAAGAAATGAGAGGAATGAAAGTAAGGAGTGTGAAGTAGGGAAGTGACGGAAAGTTATAGGAGGAAAAGATGGAAAAATGAGGGTAGGGAAACTAGGAGAAGTGACGGGAATAAGGCGGGTAGGGTAAGTGAGGGGAAATATGGAGTGGGAAGAAGGGGAAGGGGAGTGTAGCCTGGAGAAGTGTGGAGAAGAAAAAATTGATGACGAAGAAGTTGAGGAAGGGAGGAGACTAGCGAAAGTTGAATTGTGAGGAGTTGAAGAAGGGAAAGTAAGGTGTAGAGAAGGAGGGGGGTTGAGGTCATAGTAAGTGAGGGAAAATGAGGGATGGGAATGTGAGGGGAAATGTAGGGTAGAGAAATAGGGTAAGGGGAGTGTTGGCTGGGGAAGTGAGAAAAGAGGAAAGTATATGACGAAGAAATTGGAGAAGGGAGGGGAGAAGCGAAGGTCGAAGTGTGGGAAGGAGAAGTCCGGGTTAAGAGGGGAAGTAGGGAGAGTAGGGGAGGGTAATAATGAGAGAAGGAGGTTTCAAATTCTTTAATAAAGTCTCAATAGGCTACGAAGCCCTTTTTTGTAGGCGCCTATTTTGACTAATTTTTTTTTTATATCTCTATTCGAAAATAATAACAATTTTGTCATTTAACTTTTTGCAGCTGACTATAAGAGTTTCGGACGTCAACGACAATGCACCAAAGTTCGAATTACCAGATTATCAAGCTCACAACGTCGATGAAGATATTCCACTGGGCACTAATATTCTCAAGGTCAAGGCGACTGATGCAGATTCTGGTACCAATGCTGAAATAGAATATCTGGTCTCGGATGATCACTTTAGCGTTGACTCTAGCGGTATCATCGTAAATAACAAACAACTTGATGCTGATAACAACAACGCTTATTACGAATTTGTTGTTACTGCCAAAGACAAAGGTGAGGGGTCTAATTTTTATATCTAATAATTGAATTCAGAGTTTGGGTATCTTTTTTTTCAAATCATATCAATATACTTTTACAAGAAATTAAGTGCTCTAAATTACATACTTTTGTTAATATTTTCGACAATTTTCATTACAAAAGAATGAAAAATAAAAAAGGTGGAGCCAGTCAGCTAGAGGGATTTTTTTGAAAAGCGTTTTCAGGTAACTGCTCCCCTCCCGAACTGCGTTATCAGAAATAAAAAAATAAAAATGATTTTGTTATTTCACCTTATTATTGAGTGCTTAATCGTAGTGTTTTCGCAAAAGCTCTTTTTAATCAAAATTTCATTTGAAGTATTTTTAGCTTATATTTTTTTTCGTTTCTAAAATTATAGTGGATTCTTTAAACGAAAAAATTTAATTTTCATTTAATAGAATGAATTTTCAATGAATAAAATAATTTTATACAAAAAAGTATAATTTTGTATCTAATAGTTGAATTTTATACAAAAGTGTTGAAGTTTTAAGCGAGGTTTTGAGCCAAAAAGACGATTTTTCTATGGAACAGTTGAATTTTCATCTCTAGCATATAAATTTTTACAATAAAGTCAATTTTCAAATAAACATTCGAATTTTCAAGAAATTAGTGAAATTTTTAGTTAAAAGAAATCTCCTGCCCCCCCCCCCCCTCCCCAAAGGAAAGAAAAAAAACTAATTTTTTAACTAAAATGATGCATCTTTAACCAAAAAATGAACTTTTAAAAGTGTAGTAATAGTTGTTGTTGTGATATTTGATATTGTAACAAAAATTGATTTAATTTAAAATGAAAAACAGGTGGATGTAATCAACAAAAACGAATTTTCAGCAAAATGTTTTAATCTTCAACTAAAACAGATCAATTTTATGCCAAATAGTTGCATTTATAACTGAAAAAAAAATTTATTTTCTACCAAAAAAGGCGAATTGCCACCAAAAAAGTACATTTTAAAACGAAACAGGTTATTTTCAACCAGACACTTGCATTTCGAACCAAAAAAGTTGAAATTGCTTCAGGAAGTGATGAATTTTTAAAGAAAGAAAAGTGATTGGTCATCAAAATAGTTGAATTTTCAAAAAAAAATTTTTTAGTCAAGAAATAAAAAAAATTCAATGAAATTGTAGAGTTTTCAAGCCAAAAATACGATTTTTCAACAAAAGAGTTAACGTTTCAATCAATTACGACTTTTTAACCAATTTGTTGAATTTCCAACAAAATAATTCAATTTTGAATCAAATAATGAAATGATAAACCAAAAAAGATGAATTCTTAAGAAAAAATTTAATAGTAGACTTTTCAACCGAAAATGATGAATTTTCAAAAACAAGAAGAAGAGAGGAATAGGGAAACGACTCTGAAGCCTATAATAAATATATAGGAATTTTTATATTTTATAGATTAAAAAATAACATTTTGAATAAATCAAAAAGAGTAATGTTAAAAAAAGGTTGAATTTTCAATCAAAAAATAATTTGGTGGTGAAAAAAAATTTTAATCAAATTGTTGAACTTTTAAGCCAAAAAGGCGAATTTTCAACAAAATAATTCAATTTCGAATCATATAATAAAATTTTTAACCAAAAAATATGAATTCTTAACCACACATTCATTGGTAGAATTTTCAACTGAAAAGAATGATGTTTTAACCAAAAATGGTTAGATTGTCTTATTGGCTTATCTCAATTTAATTCAGTTCACATTTGAATGAAGAAACGAGAAAAAGAGGATAATAGGGAAAAGACTCTCAAGCCTGTGATGAATACATAAAAATTTTTATATTTCGTAGACTAAAGAATAATATTTTAAATAAACATTGAAGTACATTTTTAAAACTTTTAAAATATTAGGTTTGAAAACTGGAAATTTTTCTTAAACAATTGATTTATTTTTCCATTGCACACTTTCAAATTCGGACTACACATAATTTTAATACTTGAAAAAGTTTATGACACTATTTTTAAATTATTTTTTTTTTTTGTTACACTGTTTACACTGTTGTTATTAGACTAATGTTAGCAATTTCGAAGTAAATGTACCAATTCCTGTTCCAAATGTCCCATTTGTGAGGTATCTTTTTTCTAGCTACGACGTGGACCTTAAAAGTAATTTGAGAGTAAGCTTTTAACGCAAGGCAGGAAGAAACATTGTTAGGGAAGCAATTTCGGGATGGCTAATAATTCACTAGAATCGCGTTTAATAAGTAACGTTTATGGACTTGGTATATGGACTATGGTTCTCATGGGAATTTTGCACAAGAGGGTTTCAGAATGGGTCATGCTTCTTGATTGCAGTTTATTTGTTTTATGCGAGGGGTATATAAATTCCAATTTCAATGCACAATGACTGCACAATTGCATGTGATTGCAAGCGTGAATGACTGGACAATTTAAAATTTAAACCTTTCAAAGTTTTTCAAGTCATTTGTCATCATTTAGTTGGATCAGTGAAATAAAAATGATCAAATCTATAATTCGATTCTAATTTAAATTCCCAGTTTTATTTAAGATTTTCTTTTTTCAAATGTACAATTTTTCAGTTAGAAAAAAAATAGTAAATCTACATGTATTGCATCTTAAAAGTATTGCATTTTCATGATTTTTTAACCACAGAGAAACGAATTTACAAAAAAATACATGAACTTTCAACCAAATGGTTGAATTTTTACTGACAAAAAAAATTAAAAATTAAATTAATGTGCAACTAAAACGATAATCCTGAAATGAAGAAACTTAATAAAAACAGACGAATTTTCAACAAAATACATTTACTTTCAACCAAATAGTTGTATTTTCAACTAAAGAAGATGAATTTTCAACCAAATATGGGATAGTTAAATTTTCAATTACAATAATTAATTTTTAACAACAAAAAAAAGAGTTTTTAACACAATAGTTGAATTTTCAACCAAGAAAGACTTCTCAATGAAAAAAGAACAAAATTATTCAAAATCTTCAATTTTTAAGCCAAAAAGATCAATTTTCTTGAAAACAGTTGAGTTTTCGACTGCAAAATATTATGAATGAAAATTAATTTCCAATAAAATTGTGGAATTTTAAAGCACAAAAAAAATTTTCTACAAAGAAGTTGAACTTTAAACTCGAAGATATGAAATTTCTACCAAAATTATTGAATTTTCAACCCAAAAAGGCGAATTTTTTAACAAAATGAATTAATTTTCAATTGACAAAGATAAGATTTTAAGAAAAATTGGATTAGTCAGATTTTTAGTCAAAAGAATTTACCTTCAATCAAGAAAACGAACTTTCAACAAACTGGTCACATTTTCAACCAATATGATGAATTTTTAATAATAAAAATGAATTTTAAACCAAGAAGAATAATTTTCTACCAAAAAGATGAATTTCCCAACTAGTGGGATTACTTTTCTACGAAAAAATACGAATTTAATAAAAAATACATGAATTTACAATGAAATAGTTGAATTTTTAACCAAGAAGATTAAATTTCGACCAAAAAGACAAATTTTTAAGTAAAAAATATCAGCTTTACATGTGAAATACAATAGTTAAATTTACAGTTGAAAAAAATCGATTTTCAATCTTTGAAACCGAATTTTCAATAAAATACCCAAATATTCCACCCAAGAAATTACTTCTAAACCAAAAAGATCATGTTTTAAACAATAAGATCTATCTATAAACAAATACGTGATTTTATAACAAATCATATTCATCATTGTTAAAAATATTCAAATTTAATGCTTGATATTTTCATATTTTTAATTAAATAGTTTTCATTTAACATTTATTATTTTTGAAAATGTTTCAGACTATGCACAATGAATTTTATTCCTAAAATGTATGTTTATATAATTTAACTGTATCATTATAAATTATTCAGTATTCGATTACTTCAAATTTAGTTATGTGTAAGAAATAAATTTTCAAGTAAAATTGTGAATCTTCAACCAAAATTTTTTTTTCATTAAAATGGTTAAATTTTCGATCCAAAAGGTGAATTTTCAATATTTATTAAGAGTTAGAAATAGTTCAAAGATGAATTTAAAACAAAATATTTATTTTCCCAACAAGAAAAAAGAGGTTTTTAAACTAAAGTGATGAATCTTCAACCAAAAAAATGAAAATGTCGTTTCATTTTCAACCAAAAAAATACGAATTTTCAATGAAAAATGTAACAGTTGATATTTAAACTAAAAAAAGTTTTAATTTTAAACCAAAAACAGTTGAATTCAACCAAAAAACACCAATTTTTAGCAGAATAGTTGAATTCTCAACAAAACAGATTATTTTTAAACCAAACAGTCGCAATTTAAACCCAACGAGATGGAATTTTTACGCCAAGAGATAAACTTTTGGACCCGAAAGACTGATTTGTATTAAAAGAGTTAATTTTCAACCCAACATAGATTTTCAGTCGATAATGAAATCATTTTCATAAATAATGTTGAATTTGTCATGCCAAAAAGACGAATTTTCTACAGAACATTTGAATTTTTGAATCGAAAACATGATTTTTTAACAAAAAAGTTCATTTAAAACCAGGTAGTTATATTTTTCACCAAAATAGTTGGATTTTCAACCAAAAAGAATGATTTTTAATAAAAAATGGT
This sequence comes from Andricus grossulariae, assembly GCA_011634705.1. NCBI lineage: Eukaryota > Metazoa > Arthropoda > Insecta > Hymenoptera > Cynipidae > Andricus > Andricus grossulariae. Next base: position 7,328 of record JAABKJ010009078.1, read on the forward strand.
GAATTTTCAACAATCTCTCTCTCTTTTATGTTTTCTCTGACATTCCCTGACTGTATTTTTAAATTCCCTTATTTTTCCTGACTTTTCATAATTCCCTGACAAATGTCTTCAACCCAACGTCGGTTCCGTTTTTGCAAAAATCTATTTTTAATTTCAAAAAATCAAAATTTTCAGTTTTGGGAAACTTGATTTTCGATTTTTTCTGAATTTCTTCTTTGCTTATTTCTGGTTCTTAGTATAATTATTTCAAGTAGAGAAATTAGTAATGTAATCATATACTCACGTGTTTCTAAACACTAACAACTTTTGATCATAAACCGATAATGTTTTAAAATAAAATAAAATCTTCAGACAATTCGAATCATAATATTTTTATGTTAAAATCAATCAATTAATTTTTTCAGAAAACGAAATGAGATAAAAAAATAGTAAGGGCTATTTTTTGTAGCGATTTGTCCAAGGAACAATTTCTTGACTTTGTTTTCGTATCTCGCTTCGTTTTTGAGAGGAACTGGAAATTTCAATTTTTGAAAATTAAAAATAGATTTTGTTTAAACGGTTTCGGCAAAGATTTCTTATCTGAAAGTATTTGTAAGCCTTCCCACATACAGAATCAAGAAAAAAATTCTTGGTGTTAGCACATTTGGGTTGAAGGAATTTTAACTAAACCATGCGACCTGTACCAACCCTGATTTTTTATTTATCTGATTGTTATTATTCAATCCTGACTCAATCCTCTTTTTTGCAGGCGAACCTTCGAAAACTGGAACAGCAACGGTCCGAATCTACACAAAAAATAAAAACGACGAAGAGCCTAAATTTTCACAGCAGGTCTACACCCCCAATGTGGATGAAAATGCTGGACCAAACACATTAGTGACAACAGTTGTTGCCTCAGATAAGGATGGTGACAACGTTCGTTTCGGATTTGTGGGAGGAGGAACAGCTTCGGGCCAATTTGTCATCGAAGAAATCACAGGTGTAATCCGTTTACATGGAAAGGACATCTCTCTAGATCGAGATAAGTACGAACTGAATGTGACAGCGATGGATGATGGAGCTTGTTGTCTAAATGGGGACCAGAATATCCACACAAGCACTGCCGTGGTTGTCGTTTTTATAACTGATGTCAACGATAACAAACCAGTTTTCAAAGATTGCGGTACCTATTATCCAAAAGTTGAAGAGGGTGCTCCCAATGGAAGCCCGGTAATTAAGGTTCAGGCGACTGATGAGGATAAGGGTGTCAACGGACAGGTCAAATACTCAATAGTACAACAACCTAATCAAAAAGGGACCAAATTCACTGTCGATGAAGAAACTGGTCAGGTTTCTACTAACAAGGTATGATTTTGAATTTCTTTGTATTTATTGGAAAACACCACATTCACCATCACACCTTCTTCGTCACAGATGATTACACAAAGCTTGAATCTCCCAGTCTGACATTACAAATACGAAAACCGACCCAACCCCTTTAAAGTCAAAAATTTTTCTTTGATTTCATTTGATTTGAAAAAAATTGAATTCGACAAAAATTGAAGGTATAGTGGTATTGTATATTGTCAACAATTTCTAGACCTTTGAAAAAGCGTTCAGCATTGAGACTTTTTCATCGATTATATTGTCGTAAGAAAAGTCTTGTAAACTACATTTTGAAAGTAACTAAAAAAGCAACAATTTTTACAGTTACTGTTACTGAATAAATGTAACTAGTTAAGAGAAACTAGCTGATTCCTATTACTGGTTAGAACTAAAAAGCAGGCTTTGAAGCTGTTTTGTCGGCTCAGCAGTGTTTTGATTTACATTTGTAAAACTTTCATTCACTTATAATCCTCCTAAATCTTCCTCCTCCTATACATTCTTCTGCTACATCCTGCTCCTCCTACATCATTCTCCTCCTCCTACATCATCCTCCTCCTCCTACATCATCCTCCTCCTCCTACATCATCCTCCTCCTCCTTCTTCTACATCCTCCTCCTTCTCCTCCTTCTCCTTCTCCATCTTCCTCCTTCTCCTCCTTCACCTCCTCCTCCTACATCCTCCCTCTCCTACTTCCTCATCCTCCCTCTCCCTCTACTTCTCCTACATCCTCCTTCTCCTACGTATTCCTCCTTCTACTCCTATACCTCCTTTTCCTCCTCCTCCTATATCAGTAGGACCATTTTTTATTTTCAATAATTTGTTTGTAGAATTTAATGATTTATAAATAAATAATAAAAATGTAATTGCAGGTGTTTGATCGAGAAGGGGATGATGGAAAGTTTGTCTCAGTAACTGTGAAAGCAACAGATCAAGGCGAACCATCTTTAGAAGGGGTTTGCTCCTTCACGGTTGAGATAACAGACGTAAACGACAATCCGCCCTTATTTGATCGTCAGGTGAGCAAATAAAGAAATATTTTCACTCTGGATTCGAATTTCGTAGATAGGAAAGATTCAAGTCAAACACTCAATTTCGGATTTCATGTCGGAAAGAATAGAATTTCTTCCCTCTTTTCAACTGTCTTCGGTACACAGATTTCCTTCCATCAGTTTTCCTGTTCTGGCTCTAGCTTATAATAATCCGGTACACTTTGTAGAAAAAATTGAAAATCCTCTCGATTGACCTTGATTCTACAATCATGAAAAATTGATTTATTTATTGCCGTTAGAAGTAATTCTGACTGAAGTTCAAAATAAATTTTTAAATTACAAGTATCCGCTTAGATACATGTAGTTGTTTAAGGCTTCTCGTTCGATCATCAAAGTTAAGCTACGCTTGGCTCGGTTATACTAGGATGGGAGTCATCGTGCTAGTTGGAGTGCATTTACCAGCTTTTAAGCTGCCTTTACTCTCGAACCAATGATAATTGTATTCTATTTACTACATTCAGCAGATATCTATGAAGAACTTTAACTTTTTTAAAGTTCAGATTTTCCCCTATTCTTGTTTTTTGAACTTCTTTTTAAAATTCTCCTTTTCATACCCTATTTTGCCAAACTTTACTTCTTTTTCCCTTAAAATCAGCCTGAATAATTAGAACCCAATCAGTTTTTATATTTTCCAATTTTCATTTTATTTGTTAAAAATTTGGGCTTTCAAAATGCAAAAAAGCACAACAAATTCAAAGCCTTAAAAATTGATTAAATTCAACTTCAAAGTCTTAAAAATGTTTAATTTCGCAAATCAGAAGCTTTTTAAATTAAACACTGCCAACTTGATAGCCAACAAAAAATTATTTTTAGTCTGTAATATTTAAATAATTTTAATACTAAGAATTAAATTGAAAAATTTATATTTGAACTCCAATTGAAGAATTTCAAATTCAAAGCTTACAAATTAATAAAGGTTGAATTTTAAGTTCTTTGACTTGCAAAATTTCGAATGATTTTATGTCAATCTAAAATATTCTTAAAATCTGAATACTTTTAATTGGAAATTTGTTAGATTTAAGTACTTTTGATTAAAAATTAATAAACTTTGACTGTTATAAATTTCAAATTCTCGTATTTTGAAAAATTTAATCTGAAATCATTAAATTTTGAAAGGCTCCATGTAAAATTGTTTAAGAACTTTTAATTACAAACGCTTGCAATTTGAAATTATTCAAGTTAGAGAGATTTCAATTAAAAATTGTCTAATTTCATTAATTTTTAATTTAAAATTATTTAGTTGTTGAATTTCGAACGCTTTAAACAAAAAATCAACAATTTATTGTGACTTTCAATTTTAAATTTAAAAATTTAAATTTTCAGTATTTTTTATTGATCTTGATTATATCTCATGATTGTTTTAAATTAAAAAACTTTTTCAATATAATATCAAATACCGAATTTTTTAACGCTTCATTTTGAATTATGAAGTAGAAACCTTACATTTAAAATATATAAAAGTGAAAATATATATTTTTTAAATCTTTAACAACATTACCTCAAACAAATTTTAATCCGTGTAACAGAATTGAAGATAAAAACCGAAAAAC
>JAABKJ010009079.1:0-11291 GCA_011634705.1 Andricus grossulariae
GATCCTGACTACACGCTTTTGAATTTGTCCTTAGAAGAGGCCTTGAATATCAGGGCAGAAAACACTAAAGAATTAGAAACATAATGAAGATGTTAGGCTAGCCACGAAGAGAACTTCAAAACGTTAGAGGAATATGAAGTGGATAGCGAGGCATCGAGTATTCGGCTGAAAAAGGGCGTCCACTTTTCCAGAAACGAAAGGATTGGTCATTGCGAATAAGGGCTGTGTTCCACGTCAGAAATTATCGCGGATACGTGTTACATCAAGTCGTGGTTGACCAGTGCCGATCATAAAGAGATACTAACGAATCCATCGAACACAGTTGTGATGTTTGCCGCGTAATGGCTGAGAGAGAATATACGCATGAACATATTGATGTCGCGGAAATAATACATCAACAACTTGCCCCAAACCTTGAACTCTAAACAGAATGGATGCCCTTCTATAGATACATTCTAGTGTCCGTTCTAGAAAATAAAGACTAAACCTTATATGAGGTTGTTACAAGCCAGACGGATCATTATATCCAAACTAATCGACTCGAAATTGTGATGCGCGAGAAAAAAGTAAAGTTCTCACATTATTGAGATTGATTGTCCACTAAACCGGAATTTACAGGCTGCTTTTTTTGTTTCTGGGATTGATAAATCAAATACAAATATCTCACAAGGACAAGCTCAAAGCGTATCTCATTATTGTGATAAGATATATAGCGTACATTATATAAACTAATTGAAAGCTAGAATAGTCACTACTTACTCTGCAAAGGAATTTTTTAATAATATAATAATCAGTTTTTTCTCAGGTTGAAAGAATGAGCATCCTTTCCAGTCTTGTCCTATCATTGGCGGTTATCCTTGATTGCATTGGGAAATATAATAATATACCTAACGGTATAATTTAGTTAGTGTAATTTGCTTTAATTATGTGATATATTCAAACCATCGTTTTTAAGGTTTTTACAAATAATATTTTGTTCGACGTAATTCGGATTCTATCCTCAATTAATGTGTTAAATGTCATAATTATTGCGTTCTTTTGAAAATTGTATTTGAGTTTGTCTGAAATGAGTACGCATTAAATCTGTATTTATTTTGGGGAAACCATAGTGTGCGCTGTTTAAAAAAAATGAAATTCAATGTATGTCTCTACTGATGTGAAATTCGTTTAAACTGAAATACTTATTCACTGCGTAGAAGAGAATAACAAAAAAAAATTTAATTTGAATATCAATAATATTATAGGAATTCGATTTAGTATTGTGTGGTTATGAATTTGAAGAATATTTTTGAGTCACCGTTATTGAAACATTCATTTAAAGTCTTATCTGCTATACCATATTTGTCTTTAGCTTTATCTCGTTTTCGAATATTTACCTTATACCTGACACGTAGAATGTTACATTTAACCGAAAATTATGAAAGTTATATTTTGCATGGATTTACTACTATACGGGTTAGTGACAAATAGTTGTCCACTTAATGTCCCAGTCATATTCAACTTTTTCTTGAAAAAAAAAATTTTGTTCAACTATCTCACTTAGGAACTCATATTAAAGGAAAGAAAAAATATAAAACTTTCTTTCTTGTTGCAGAATTGAGTTCAGAGTCTTCATCTAATGAAAAGCCTATCGACCTGAATGTTTCACCTGAAAGGTCTCCTCTTACGAGGTCTAGGTCCAGGTCGCCTCCTGCCCCGCAGCCTCGTCCTGAAAAGATTATAGTTCCACCAACTCGGCTTCCTTCTTCACATCAAGGTGAATATGGACTTGAAGACATGGAATTGATACGTCTCAGTCCCTACTGGAATCAGGACCGGGTATTTGAATTTCGAAGATACACTTTTCCGGCCAATAACCGATTGAAATTGAGAATAACAAATACTATCTTCGGGCCTATGTCGACTCAAGAGCAAATTGTTATATCATCATCCAATGGTGATGCCTTTGCAATCTTGGAGACCACTTACGTTCTTGCTGGAATATATGTCTATGACAGAAGTCATAATAGACATTATAGAAGGGCAAAAATAAACATGGAAAGCAGGGTTGTTACCATATTGACTGTAGACGAAGTCAAGGAAGTGCCAGTTGGTGCTCACCGCCAAATCAATCTTAATTTTCAAATAACACGGTTAAACCGCAACTAAACAGTAACCATTCCCAGGCAGTCTTTTCCATGGGGAAATACGTGAAAGGTTCTTCTTGGTCCTGTGCCGAGCTGTTTTAGGTCAGAAATTATCTTGGGTTCAAATGATTTATCTTTATTAATTTCACTTCAGAAAGGCCACCCTAAAGTAGATAGGAAATAATTCCACAGTGTTTGAATACATTATTTTCTAACAATGAAGCAAGATTTTTATTAACTATAATGATGTACGACCTCATGCATTTATTCATAATTTTTTCATTCCAGCATGGTTAAAACAGAAAAATTTACGTAAAGCAGGCGGAAAAAGTGAATACTTCTAGCTAAAAAGTTATTGAAACACTAACAAATAAAATATGAAGAAAAGTAATTTCGTGTTTTTTTCCCAAAAAAAATTTGTTAAACGATCTCAGGATCACTTGCATATTAAGTTAAATTATCAAAAAATTAACGAAAATTCTTTATTTGATTTCTTAGACTTGGTAAAGAAATTGACATAACTTTATTTACTTTAGAGCTGAATAAGTACAATCTACACTTGAAAGGTTTAGTTTCTAACTTCTTTTTCTGTTTGAATTTCAATACTGCGCAAAAGGTTGCCCATCAATACATAATGTTTACTACCACAAACTCGTTTTTAGCAAAAAGTACATTCTGTTCGTTCTTTGGGTTCAAGAATAAAAAAAAAATCTTTTTTATTATCTTAAAAATTCTGGCGAACTTTTTATGTACACGGTTATCAGGAGCAATTACTGATAATAAATTATGAATTCAAAAGGAAATCATTTGCTGTATTTACAATGTTTCGTAAACGTGCGAAAACATTGTTTTTTCAATCAAGCTGAATAAATTTGTTTTCATAATCTATCACACTATACAATGAGACGTTATTTTGAAACTCTAAAGGCAAAAGAAAATGAATCGTAAAAATAGCCAGTTTGCTCATATTTTCAAGTTTTCCTAGCTGCTCTGTATATACTTTTTTCAAATTAAAATTTTTATATTATTTTATCAAGGTCGCATGTCCTATCACGCGACCTTTCGACATGAATGAAATTCAAATCCATCACAAATACATTTTTTGATGCCTTAGTTCAATATTTTCATACCCTGCTGTGGAGGTGCATTCAAAAAAACATAATTTTGAATTTCGATGAGTGTTGGGCTAAGAAACTTCACCCATGGTCTAAGGAAAAGAATGATCTCAAGAAAACTCAAATCTGCTGATTTTTAGATGCTGCGAATTTTTATCTTTATTTATATATTTTTATTATAGTTATCTTTTATGATTTAAACCAAAAAAAAAGCATCTCAGCGTGAAGTGGTTCTAAGAAAATTTGTAGATATAATTTAGGCAAAAAATGTTGTTAAATAAAATGTTATTGTATCTTATGTCGTTTTTCCAAAAAGTTAATTCTTTTTATTTGAAATTTTTTTTATAGCGAAAGTTTGTGACGTAAATCTTTTTTGGTTGATCAACTTTTTTTTTCATTACTTGATCGACTCTTGTGTGGTTTCTCCGAAAAAAACTTTTTCGTGTTTTTAATGCTATTTTTTACGATTAAAACAGAAAGAACTGTTCAATCAGAAAGATTTTTATGACAAATTAATTATTTTTTAAATTAATTTTTTCTATAGCTTGTGTCGTATGTCCAAAAACTTAATGCCTTAATTTTTTTACAATTAAAACGAAAACCACGCATGCTATAAAAAAAGTGATCGTCAACAAATTTTTATATATTATATTCAAATGTGCATTTTCTTCATTAATCACGTTGCCATATGACAAAAAAGGGTGAAAAATAAACTTCGTTCCACCGTAAGTTTCGAAAAAGCGTTTACCGTTTACAATTGTTTATCCGCTGATTTGATGAAAATAAAAAAAATCTTTGAAAAGCAATACAATCATACACATGCAATTACCTTGAGAAAAATATTTCAAAAGTAACTAAAAAAATTAACGATGTGTCTAGTTACTGCTAATAAGAAAGTAAGTAATTATCAATTCGTTACTTATTCACAACAGTAGCTTTGTTTCCACTATCGTTACCGAAAAATGCAACTAGTTACAGTAACTAGTTGAAAAAACTTGTTATTTCTTCTCACTGTAATTGATGGATGGGCCATATTTATTATAATTGAAAGCTTTCACCCGGGGTTGTAAGCTTACGTACGAAATTTCAGTGGATTCAAGATATTACACCGCGCTTAGCATGTAATTTGTTAAAAATTTGAATTATTCAGTAACAAGTTTTTTTTCGACACACAATAGCTATATTACACTTCCGGCTGCGCAGTAGACTTATGTGGCATTTTCGATTGCGCATTAGTGTTACGTCACTCTTTTGAATTCGCAGTGGGATTTTGTGGCATCTCAGCTTGCAAGCGAGAGTTAGGTCCCATATCCGGCTGCACCGAAAGTGCATCTTTTCGGTTTATCACTTTCAGAATAAAATATGCAGTCTATGTTTTTTCCAAACTATGTTTCAGACAATTGAAGTGAAGTCAATGTAAATAAATGTGTATGTATTCAAACTGCAAAAAATGAACGTAATTTTCCCATAAGAAGGTGTGGCAATTTTCTCATGCTTTTGAATATACTATACAAGCATGAAAAATGTCACTTACTAGTTTTCTATGTTGGACAGCAGCATTTTATCGAGAGTATCAACAAGGCGCATATTTTATGATAATAAATTGTTTTTTTGAAATTTCAACATACTGTAGTATATGATATAACCTAGAAAATCAACTAAACTTCCAAAGTATCAACATTCAAAACAAAGCCACTCAATCTGGAGGAATGAGCTTTTACTGAACGGTATGAGTCAAAAACTAATATCTTCCGCTGAACATTCACCTATTTCATTTCAAATGAATATTGATCCTTTTTAGATAAAGATTCAACTGAAACCTTTCCTTTTTCAATAATTTAAAAATATCATTGCGTTCAGTTTGGCCTGTATAAATGAAATACAAATACCTTAGAAGAACAAGCGCGAGGCGTGAGTAAATAATGTGATAAGAACTATAAAATACGTTATGTACCGTAATAATTCTCTAGGATTACCATAAGTTACTCTGTTAACCGAACTTTCATTACTGTAGTAGCCAGTGTTTTCTTAGTTATAAAAAATGAGGATCCTTTTCATTCTGACCTTATCATTGGCGGTTATCCTTAGTTCTATTAGTATATATAATATATCTAAAGGTTCAATTCAGTCGATTCAATTACCTTAATTATGTAAAATATAGGTCATGATTTACATCACGAAATATAACATGTGTAGAGCATGTGTAAATTTACATGTGTAAATATAACATGTGTAGTCTGGCTAAGGTGTGCAACTTAATGTAGGACCGATTTAATAAATATATTCTATTCTGCTCCATTCTATAAAATATATGTATTTTCACAATCTTTTTCGAGGGTTTCGCGAATAATAATTTGTTCACCGTAGTCCAGATGCTATGCTTATTTCAATCTGTCGAGTATAATAAGTGCTGCTATTTATGTCCAAATTCTATCTGAATTTTTTGAAAATACGTATGAATTAAATATGTATTTATCTCGGTGAAAGAATACTATGTGTGTTATAAAAAATAGAATTCGATGTATATCCCTACTGATGCGGAATTTGTTCGAACTCAAATACTTATTCATTGTGTAGCAGATTAAGAAGAATTTTCTTTTATTCAAATATCAATGATATTCTAGACATTCTATTCTATAAAAGTTATAATATTATTAGAAATATATGTGGCAATTTAGACAACTGATTTCAAGAAATCATATTACAGCTAGAGCAAAAATGTAATTCTTTCTTTCTTGTTGCAAAATTGAGTTTTGAGACTTCATCTAATAAAAAACCCATTGACCTGAATCTTTCACCTGAAAGGTCTCCTTCTCCTGCGAGGTCTAGCTCTCCTGCTCCGCGTGTACCGACTTCCGAGTTTTCTGCTTCCGGTTCTCTTGATTTCGGATCTCCGTCCATCAGACACAATTCTCCAGAAAGGTATATTCATCCTACGAGGTTTAGGTCCAGGTCTCCTTATGCCAGACAGCCTCCTCCTGGCAGGTTGATAGTTGCACCTACTAGGCTTCCTTCTAGTGAAAAACGTGGACATGGACTTAAAGAAATTGAATTCATACGTCTCATTCCCTAGTGGAATCAGCAGCGGACATTCGAATTTCGAAGATACACTTTTGCAACTAATGTTCGATTGAAATTGAAAGTAGCAAATAATACCTATGGGCCTACGACGACCCAAGAGCAGATTGTTATATCAACATCCGATGATGATGTATTTGCAATATTGGCGACTACTTAAATTTTTGCAGGAATGTAGTTTTTTTACAATAGACATTATAAACGAGCGAAAATATTATGGAGAGCGGCGTTACCACCGCATTGACTGTAGAAGATGTCAAGTAAATTCCAGTTGTTTTAACCGCCCAGTCAATTTCCAGTTTCGAATAAAACGGTTAAACCGCGACTAAGCCGCAATCATTCGCACTACTAATTCCTTTTCTTTAAATATGTAGAATTTAATATAATATTGTTCCTGATCTAAAGTCGAATCAAAATATTACAAGCAGCTTTTTATTGCACATAATAATGAAAACTCAATGTGATATAGTTATTCAGGTTCCAATCTTTCTTAAAATTCCGAGGCAGTCTTTTTCGGAGAAAAATGAAGAACAGATGCTCCGTATTTCTGTGCAGAACTGTTTTATGTGGGAAATCTCCACAGGTTTATAATTATTTACCTGCATAATTTGACTGCAGAAAAGCCACCATAAATTCGATTGGAAATAATTTCACAGGGTTTAACTGGTGGACGAAGTGACTAATTTGAGCTAAAAAGTGTCTTTGATACTAACTCTTGCCCAATTTGATATAAAATAGGACAGTCTGATTCCGGTGATGTCACGAAATAGTAACGTGCTGTAACATATTGTTTTCCAAGGCAAGACATGCAAAAATAATTTCTTGTTTTTCTCCAAAACAATTTTTTTTATGAACTCAGGGCCACTTAAATACTTAGTTTAAACATAACCTTAACTTGACTGAATGTATCACCTGATCGACTTTTTATATGCCTTTGATCTTTCCTTCGTTTATGTTCAAACATTCTAGTTCAATTTCAAATTCACAGAAATGTTATCAATTAGTCCCTTGTATGATCAGAAATAAGTAAAATTCTCAAATATTCACAGCCGTTATCTGGCATAAGCATACATAAAATATTTCGGATATTTCAGCTGAACATTTTGGATGTTAAAAAGTAACATCTCGCTTTTTAATATCTACAGATGCTAACTTTGAAAATCTAGATTGCTGTCCTATAGTTAAACATGAAATATGTTAAACCTGAACATCTAGAAGTTACGTTTAAACATCCATTTTTCTCCGTGCAGTCCCCATTCGTCACGTGAAACTCGACCGTTACGTTTACCGTCGTAAATTCAACTGAATTTTTATATGTATACTTCATGTTGAAAACTCGAACTCAAATCTTTTTTGGATGAAAATTCAACCATTTATTTTTTATTACAATTCAACTACTTTGTTGAAAATTGATTTTTTTCTGAATATTCATATTTTCAGGTCAAACGTTCACTTTTCTTACAGAAAATTCGCCTTTTGGAAAAGTCGTCTGTTGAAATTGTGACGACAAACTTGTTAAATTGTTTAACTCTCTTCATCAAATAAACTTTATTTCAAAAAACTTATTTGAAAACAACTTTAAAATTTGTTTTCCCCGAGTAAAATACAAATTATATTAAAAGACGATTTGAAGATACATTTGCTCTTTGAAGAATCTTTAATGAGTTATATTGAAAATAAAATTCCAAAATTGACTTTTTATATTTAAATGTCATTAAATGTGATTCGAAAAAAATAATATTTTCTGAATCACCTTCAGGAATTAATTTGGCCTTTAAAGCATCCTACAATGAGTTTCAAAAACTATTCGAAAATCAATTTTGTAGAAAGTATGGATTTTCATTGCGAGTGGAATATGTAATTGTTCATTGTATATATATATGAAATAGCTTAGTTGGTGTTTGCGATTTTAATTCATACACTTAAATGAAATAATAACTAGCTATAACTCCCACCAATATAGTTATATAAAAATCTTCTTAGTATAAAAGAATAATATCGTAAATGTATAAGAAAAGGTAAAATTGAAAATACCAAATAAATCATTTTCAATAGACAATTGAATATTCAAGTGTCGAAAAAAGCCACACATATATTTCCTTTTCAAATTATGTACTTCACTTTGATGTTATCATTTTGTCTTCTAGATAATAAAAGAATGATGAAGTAACTATAGAAGGCAAGATGAAATCGAAAACACCGAATAATTCATTTTCAATAAACAATTACAGATTCAAGTGTGTAAGAAAAGTTACACTTACATTCTCCTCTCAAATTATATACTTCACTTTAAGGTCATGCTTCGTGCACATCTAAAGAAAAAAATAAATGTACAAAGGTAAATACCGTACGTACACGATGATGCCGTCCGGAAAACCATGCTAACTGCTATGTAAATAATCAAATTAGTCTACCGGATACAAACCTAGCGCCCGGCACTGGAAACCTGTACACAGTCAACTGTAAGGGCCCTGAAAATCAAGCGTAATTTGAAAATATAAGTTTCAGGCCAACGGTGAAGCCATTTGGTCTGATTTTTTGTGTGCATACTCTAAAGTGAATAAAAACTCTCAGTAAAATTCCATTTTTACGAAAAAATTCTATTTTTCATGTCAAAATTGAAGAAAAATGAAGTTTCGTTGATAGCATCCTTGTAGTAATGTATTCTACTATTCAACAAAGCAGGGAGCAGGTAAGGCAGTTTTGTAGTTTGGATTTTCCTTTGCGCGATTCTAGCGAGAAAGCAAAAACTACCACCCGCCATGACTTAAGTCTGCAGGTAATAAAACACACACTGTGACCAACGCTGATTCATTCATGGCCGAACCCACGGTATACGAAAACTAGGGGCTTCTACCCAATTGAGTGAATGAATTCCCAAGAGGTTGGGTGAGTCAGTTCTACTTATTGCGAATCTGGTTTATAACAATGGGTCGACACAATAAGGAAGAATGATAGAGAATAAACAATATTAATAATGGTATCAGGTTTAAGTTTCGCAACCTAATAGAAGACTTTATGACGTGAATGGTTCTCCTGAAAGGTCTACTTCTCCTCCGAAGTCCGGGTCCAGGTCTCCTCCCACCGAATATCTTGCTTTCGCATGTCCGTCCGACAGACCCGATTCTCCTGACAGGTCTCTTCCTTCAAGGAGCTTAGGGTCTCGTCTTAACAGGAATCCTACTTCTTTCAGGTTGATAGTTCCACCTACTATGCTTCCTTGGAACAACAAACGTGGATACAAACTCGAAGAAATTGAATTTATTCAGCTTATTTCTAGAATCGATCCGGGTTGGATTTTCGAACTTCGATGATACATTATTTTTGCCGCTACACCCATGAAATTGAGACTAGGAACTGTGAGTGTGCCTGAGCCAGCCCATACTGAAAACCTCCGCGATGAAGTTAGGGTGGTTAGTGTCTCAAAAGAAGGTGATGTTGGGGGACCTTTGACAATTGCCTTTATTTCACCAAGGCTGAGAGCTGATCCATTTTTCCACAGCTCAATGGGTATCATAATCAATATCTTCCCGTACCCAACTCAGATATGGACTTAGATAAAAAATAGTTCCTGAAATGTATAATTGAAATCATGTGCATATTTATGGTAATTACGGTATTTAAGTTCACTTCCACGTTTAGAAGTATAGACCTGGACCAAGTCCGATAGCTCACCCATCCTAGTGCTTGGTTTCTGTGACCAATTACTCAAATATGATGCAACCCCTTCGCTGACTGCTTTCCAGATTTTTAAATGTTCTAGTTTCAGTAAAAGGCATTGATGTTCCACCATATTAAATGTTTGAAGTCAGGAGTAACTTTGTGTGACGCCGAAATAGTGCTGCTTCCTGCAAGAAAGCCGGACTGCAGATGATAAATAAGGTTGTTGAAATTGATTCCATTCAATAACTGGTGATGAACAATATCCTCTAATGGTTTCGTTATCGCATCAAATGGAAATAGGACGGAAATCTTTGGAAGAGATAGGGATGGAAACTCTTGGAATTGATCGGACAACAGCCAATTTACATGTACCAGGAAATACTCCAAAATGAAGGGAGGGATTGTGAATGTGCAGGAAGGCAGGAAAAATAACTGAATGTGATGAGGAAATCATTTTATGGAAATTCCATCAATCTTTATTGCATTATATTCCGCCTTATTTAGTTTTTTTTTCAAAGAAAATTCAGGAGAGATGTCCTAATCGTAAAAGTCAGTGTCATCAAAAGAAGGTGGAGGAGTACTTGCAAGGGTAGGTGAAACTGATCCATTCAACGGAAGGGTTGTAAGGGCATTTAGAACTTTGTGTTAATGTAATTAGAAATATGTGCAAACATTTCTTACGCTAGCTCATTTCCAAAGAAGGCGTTAGGCCCTTTACAAGTAACACCTACTAAAGCACTATTAGACCGGGAGCACACGACCAGTCAAACCTTATTTACCGAGAAATCCTACACATTCTCTAGAGTACCTCATCCTGACATTTAAAACACATTTTTTACACCTGAAGGGTGGGACAACTCCTGCGGGGGCGTACGAAAAGAAAGCAGGGGGTATGTCAAATCTTATTTACCATGAAAATCGTCTGGTAGTTAGTTGTTGATAAATAAATCACGAAAAAACGTTCTTCACACCTGGCGAGCGGGACAAAATTTTTCTAACACCGTGTCAAAGATGTAATATTTTAGGGGGGGGGGGTGAAAAATATTATTTAGTTCAACGAACGAGTTCCTACACTTCTTCGAAAGTGAAAGTTGAGAGCATCGACGACGCTCTTTTTCTGCAGTGAACGTGCGGTAATTATTATCTATGTCCCGCTGAACGACCTCGGTACTACCATGTACCTTTCTTACTGGATCAAAATAACTTATTCTATTAATATGGCGGTGAATAAGATAATGCAATGATTTTGTCGTGAGTTCCCAATCTATGTCTTGTGTGGAGGTAAAGGCAGATTTCACCCCTTCTCATA
>JAABKJ010009080.1:0-11291 GCA_011634705.1 Andricus grossulariae
TTTCAAATATTTGATTAAAAATTAAACTATTCATTTTTCAATTGAACTATTTTGTAGAAAATGAACTTTTCTGTTGACAAATCATACTTTCGGGTTAAAAATTCAACTGGTTTGTAGATAATTCGCCTTTTTGGCTTCAAAATTCATCAATATTGTTGAAAATGAATTTTTTTTTGAAAAGTCGTCTTTTTTGGTAGAAAAATAATTTTCTCTTAGTGGAAAATTCATCTTTTTGGTTGAAAATTTAAATATTTGGTTAAAAATTCAACTTTTTGGTAAAAAAATCATATTTTTGGTTAAAATTTAAACTATTTTTGTAAAAATTTCAAATATTTGATTAAAAATTAAACTATTCATTTTTCAATTGAACTATTTTGTAGAAAATGAACTTTTCTGTTGAAAAATCATACAAAATCTATTTTCAAACAATATTGATCAATTTTGAAGCCGAAAAGGCGAATTATCTACAAAACAGTAGAATTTTTAACCCGAAAGTATGATTTTCAACAGAAAACTTCATTTTCTACCAAATAGTTAAATTTTCAACCAGAAAGATGAATTTTCCACCAAGAAAATTAGTGTTCTACAAAAAAAGACGAATTTGGAAAATATATATCGATTTTCAACAATATGGTTGAATTTGAATTTTTAACACGAAAATATTATTTGTGAACAGAAAAGTTTATTTTCTATCAAATAGTTGAATTTTAAAACAAATAGTTGAATTTTCAACAAAAAAGTTAATTTTCAACCGAATAGTTTAATTTTCTACCAAATTATTGAATTTTCAAGCCAAAAATACGAATTTTCTACAAAACATGTGAATCTTCAATAAAAAGTATTAATTTATTATTACTAATATTCAACCAAATAGTTGAATCCTTAACCAAACAAGATTACTTTACAACCATTAAGCTGCATTTTTAACAAAAAAAAGATGAATTTTACAACTAAGAAGATTAATTTTCTACCAAAAAGTTGAATTTTCAACAAAATACGTGAATTTTCGAATATAAAGGATGAATTTCCATTAAAAATATCAATTTTCAAGAAACAAAAAAAAACATTTTCACAAAATAGATACATTTTCAACCAAACAGATGGTTTAAAATTTTCAACTAAAATAATAAATCATCAACAAAAAAAGTGAATTTTTAACAAGAGTTCAACAATAAAATAGTTTCACTTTCAAGAAAATGCATTAACTTTAAATAAAATACATGAATTTTCAACTAAAAAAGATAAATTTTCAATTAAACATATCAGTCTGCAACTAAAAATGGAATAGTTACATAACAAATACGAATTTTCGACAAAATATATCAATTTCCAACCAAAGAGATGAATTTTAAACTAAAAAATAAATATTCAATAAAAAAAGTGATTTTCAACTAAAACAATAAATCTTAAAATATACAAATGAATTTTAAACAAAATAGTTCAACATTCAACCCAAAAGAAGATTTTTTACTCAAGAAGTTTGATATTCTAAACATGGGATAGTTGAATTTTCAACCAGAGATGAATCTTCAATAAAAAAATTAATTTTTAACAAAATAGTTTTTTAACAAAACAAATCAATTTTCAAACAAATAGTAGAAATTGTAACTATAAAAGATAAATTTTTAATAAAAAAAAATATCAATTTTAAGCCAAAAATGAAACAGTTCCATTTTTGGTTTAAAAAACTTCATTTTCAAAAAAAAAGAAGAATTTTCAACTAAAATAATAAATCTTCAAAAAAACAATGAAGTTTCAACAAAATAGTTCAACATTCAACCCAAAAGATGATTTGTTACCCAACAAGTTTAATTTTCTAAGCATGTAACAGTTAAATTTTCAACCAAAAGAATTAATTTATTACAAAGCAGTTCAACTTTCAAACAGGTAGTAGAACTTTTGAAAAAAAAGATGAATTTTTAACAAAATAGTTTTTTAACAAAATTAATCAATTTTCAAACAAATGGTGTAAATTATAATTATAAAAGATCAATTTTTAATTAAAAATATCAATTTTAAACCCAAAATGAAATAGTAACATTTTTTGTTAAAAAACTTCATTATCAAAAAAAATAATGAATTTTCTACTAAAATAATAAATCTTTAACAAAAAAAAATGAAGTCTTTAACAAACTAATTCAACATTAACCCAAAAGATGATTTTTTACCCACGAAGTTTAATTTTCTAAACATGGAATAATTAAATTTTCAACCAAAAAGATGAATCTTCAACCAAAAAAATTAATTTTTAACAAAGCAGTTCAACTTTCGACCAAGCAGTGGAATTTTTGACCAAATATGATGAATTTTTACCAAAATAAATTAATTTTCAAACAAATAGTAGAAATGCTAACTATAAAAGATCAATTTTCAATTGAAAATATCAATTTTAAAACAAGAATGAAACAGATACATTTTTTGTTAAAAAACTTCATTATCAACAACAAATATGAATTTTCTACTAAAATAATAAATCTTCAACAAAAAAATGAAATTTTTAACAAAATAATTCAACATTCAACCCAAAAGATGATTTTTTACCCGCGAAATTTAATTTTCTGAACATGGAATAGTTAAATTTTCAACCCAAAGATGAATCTTCAAAAAAAAAATTAATTTTTAACAAAGCAGTTCAACTTTCAATCAAGCAGTAGAATTTTTGACAAAAAAATGAATTTTTAACAAAATAAATTAATTTACAAACAAATAGTAGAAATCCTAACTACAAAACATCAATTTTCAATTAAAAATATAAATTTTAAACCAAAAATGAAACAGTTACATTGTTTGGTAAAAAACTTCATTATGAAAAAAAATTAATTTTCTACTAAAATAATAAATTTTCAATAACAAAAAAATGAAGCTTCAACTAAACAGTTGAATATTTAAGCCAAAATATGATTTTTTACCTCAGAAGTCTAATTTTCTAAACATAGAATAGTTAAATTTTCAACCGAAGAGATGAATCTTCAACCAAAAAAATTAAAGTTGAACAAAATAGTTAAAATTCCAACGAGGCAAATATGATAACTTTTTAACAAAATAGTTTCATTTTCAAGAAAATTATTAAATTTTCAACCAAATAGTAGAATTTTTAAACAAACTAAATTCTGAACAAAAAATATAATAGTAGAGTTTTAAACCAAAAATAGTTGTATTTTCTTAGTGGGTTCTATTAATTTGAAAAATAGGCAAATTGGGATACCGAATTGAAAATTTGAGAAATTAATTAAAAAGAATTAAGTTATTCCGAAAGAATGTTGGTAAAGTAGGAATCGGCTAAGTATAACATGGCCAAAAAAATAAAATTCGAACCTGATTGGCAGCAATAAAATCAGGATAATAAAGACTTTTCTTTGGTTTCAAATTGACCATATGCTCCTTGAGTTGTTTTTGCAAATTAATGTCCAAAACCTTGGCTCTTTGCATCGCGTCTGCCAAATTAAAATTTGAAATGTCCCAGCCATCAACTTCAATATCATTTGGATCCACAATTGGTAGCATTGAAGACATTGGAACGTAGACATCTTCTCCACCATGTGTTCCTAATTTAACGGTTGATGCCTGGACCAAAGATCCAAACCTGTAAATAAAAAAAATATATTTTTTTTAAGGCCATATAATACCTACTAGATTTCTACTATACCGACATTTTTTCGCATCCACTTACGTCAATATGAAGTTTAAACAAAATACATTAATTTTCAACTAATAAAAATCAATTTAAGGTTTAAAAAATTCATTTAAACCGATAAAAATGCATTTTCAACGAAATAGTTGGATTTTCAATAAAAAATAAGATTAATTTTCAACAAAAAATGGAATAGTTCAATTTTCAAATAAAAAAAATGAATTTCCAAAAGAAAAAACGAATTTTCAATAAACTAAGTTATTTTCAACCAATTATATCAATTAATTATTATATAATGTTTATATCCATAAATTTTCCAATTATAAAACTGAATTTTTAACAAACTAGTTGAATTTTCGACATAAAAAAAAGATGAATATTATCAACTAAAGAATAACTTTAAACAAAAAAATGAATACTTATAATTTTAGTTGGAAAAATTAATTTTTACTTATGAAGAACGAATTTTCAACAAATCAGTTAAATTTTCAACCAAAAATATGAATTTTTAACCAAGAAGATTTTTCTACCAAAAAAGATGAATTTTCAACTAAACATCAATTTTAAGCCACAAATAGAATAATTATAATTTTATTTAAAAAAATAGTTTTTACCTATAAAGAAGGAATTAAAAAAAACAGTTAAATTTTCAACCAAGGAATTGACTTCTCAAGCAAAAATATGAATTTTTAACCAAGAAAATTAATTTTTTTTTCAAAACAGATAAATTTTCAACTAAAGAAGATCAATTTTAAACCACAAATGGAATAGTTGTAATTTTAGTGCAAAAAATTTATTTTTATCTATAAAGAACGAATATTCAACCAATCAGTTAATTTTTCAACCAAGGAAATGAATTTTCAACCAAAGAGGTGAATTTTTAACCAAGAAGATTAATTTTCTACCAAAAAAGATGAATTTTCAACTAAAGATAAATTTTAAACCACAAATAGAATAGTTTTAATTTTATTTAAAAAAATATTGTTTATCTATAAAGAACGAATTAAAAAAAACAGTTCAATTTTCAACCAAGGAATTGACTCCTCGAGCAAAAATATGAATTTTTAACCAAGAAAATTAATGTTTTACCAAAACAGATCAATTTTCAACTAAAGATCAATTTTAAACCACAAATGGAATAGTCGTAATTTTAGTTCAGAAAATTAATTTTTATCTATAAAGAACGAATATTCAACCAATCAGTTAATTTTTCAACCAAGGAAATTAATTTTCAACCTAAAAGATGAATTTTTAACCAAGAAGATTAATTTTCTACCAAAAAAGATGAATTTTCAACTAAAGAAGATCAATTTTAAACCACAAATAGATTAGTTATAATTTTATTAAAAAAAATAATTTTTACCTATAAGGAACGAATAAAAAGAAACATTTAAATTTTCAACCAAGGAATTGACTTTTCTAGCAAAAAGATTAATTTTTAACCCAGAAAATTAATTTTTTTTCCAGAACAGATGAATTTTCAACTAAAGAAGATCGATTTTAAGCCACAAATGTAATAGTTGTAATTTTAGTTCAGGAAATTAATTTTTATCTATAAAGAATGAATTTTCAACAAAATAGATAAAATTTTAATTAAGTAAATGAATTTTCAACCAGAAAAATGAATTTTTAACCATAAAAATGAATTTTTCGCCAATGCATTTTGAGAAAAAAAAATTATTTTTACAATAACAGATGAATTTTTAAACCAAAAAGAATTTTTCACACACAAAAAAATAAATTTTTTACCAAGTAGATTAATATCCTACTACAAAAGACGAATTGTCAACAAATTAGTTAAATTTTTAACCCAAAACTATAAATTTTCAACTCAAATTATGAATTTTCAACCAAAAAAGTAAACTTTTAACAAATTAGTTGAATAATCGACCAGGAAGATGAATTTAGAACCAAGAAGAATATTTTTCTACCAAAAAAGATGAATTTTTAACAAAATACATGCATTTTCAACCAATCATATCAATGAATTTTTATATCATTTTTATATCAATCAATTTTCCAATCATAGAAATAAATTTTCAAGCATAAAGATGAATTTTTAACCAAGAAAATAAATTTTTCTCCAAACCAGATGAATTTTCAACTAAAGAAGATCAATTTTAAGCCACAAATAGAATAGTTATAATTTCATTTAAAAAATAGTTTTTACCCATAAAGAACGAATTATAAAAAAAAAACAGTTAAATTTTCAACCAAGGAATTGACTTCTGAAGCAAAACTATGAATTTTTAACCAAGAAAATTAATTTTTTTTTCCAGAACAGGAATTTTCAACTAAAGAAGATCGATTTTAAACCAGAAATGGAATAGTTGTAATTTTAGTTCAGAAAATTAATTTTTATCTATAAAGAATGAATTTTCAACAAAATAGTTCAAATTTCAATTAAGGAAATGAATTTTCAAACAGAAAAATTAATTTTCAACCATAAAGATGAATTTTCAAAAAATTATTTAAATTAAAAAAAAATCAACTAAAATTATGAATCTTCAAACAAAAAACTAAATTTCGATAAAAAAAGATGAATTGTGAATCAACGAGATTAACTTTCTACCACAAAAGATGAATTTTTACAAAATACATGAATTTTCAACTAACAAAACTGAATTACCAACAAAAAATGTAGTAGTTGATATTTTAACCAAAGAAAAACTTTTGTTTTTAACCAAAAATAGTTCGATTCAACCAAACAAGAAGTATTAACAAAATAGTTGAATCCTCAAACATTTTGAATTATTTTTAACCAAACAGTTGCATTTTTAGCCAAAAGGATTACATTTCTACGATTACAGATAAATTTTTAACCACAAAAACGAATTTTCAACAAAAAATGTAGTACATAATTGATATTTCAACAACAGAAATTTTTTTGAATTTTAAACCAAGAATAATTTTACAGTCGATTATGAGAAAAACTTGCATTTAAACTCTTGAATTTTCATTCAAAAAAGGCGAATTTTGTCATTTGTAATTTTTTGTTGTAATTTATTAAAAGGTTTATAAGTTTTAAGTTTATAAGTTTATAAGTTCCCTCTAAGGAACTTTCTAAGAATTTTCTACGAAACATTTTAATTTTCAAGAAACAAGTTAATTTTCAACCAAAAAGATGAATTTTTCACCAAGATTAATATTCTAACACAAAAAACGATTCTTCAACAAATTAGTTAAATTTTTAACAAACAAAAAATTAATTTTCAACTAAAATTATGAATCTTCAACCAAAAAAATTAACTTTTAACAAATTAGTTACTTCTACAATAAAGATGAATTTAAAACCAAGGAAATTAATTTTCTACCAAAAAAGATGAATTTTTAACAAGATACATAAATTTTCAACAAAGTAGGTTAACTTTTAACAAAAAATAAATAACTTTTCAACTAAAATGATGAATCTTTCAGCAAAAAAATTAATTTTTAACCAAATAATTGAATTTTCGACAAAAAAGATTCATTGTGAATCAAGAAAATTAACTTTCTACCACAAAAGGTGAATTAAAAAAAAAACATGGATTTTCAACTAACAAACTTAAATTATCAACAAAAAATGTAGTGGTTGATATTTTAACAAAAAATATTAAACTCCTACGAGAACAGATAAATTTTTAAACCAAAAAAGACGAATTTTCAACAAAAGAGTTGAATTTTCAACCAAGAACAATTTTACAGTCAATAGAGAAAAAAAATTGCATCTAAAATGTTAAATTTTCATTCCAAAAAGCCGAATTTTTTACGAAACATTTTAATTTTCAACAAAAAAGTTGATTTCTAACCAAAATATGAATTTTTTACCAAAAAGATTAATATTCTAACACAAAAGATAAATTTTTAGCAAAATAGATGGATTTTGAACGAAGCAGGTTAACTTTTAATCAACAAAAAAATGAATTTTCAAATAAAAAGATTAATATTCAACCAAAAGAATTAATTTTTATCAAAATAAGTGAATTTTCGATGAAAAAGATGAATTTTCAAGCAAGAAGATTAATTTTCTACCAAAAAAGGTGAATTTTTAACAAAATACATCAATTTTCAACTAAAAAAGATGAATTCTCCACGAAAAATTTAATAGTTGATATTTTAAGTAGAAAAGATGTTTTCTTTTTATACAAAAACAGCTGAATTAAAAAAAAAAATTAAACAATCCTCAAACCAACCCACATAATTTTCAACCAAACAGTTGCATTTTGAGCAAAAAAAGATTATATTTCTATGATAACAGATGAATTTTTAAACGAAGAAAAAAAGAATTTTCAACAAAAGAGTTGAATTTTCAACAAAGAAAGATATTATAGTCAACCAAAAAAAGTTGTCTTAAATGTTGAATTATGATGCCAAAAAAGATAAAATTTCTATAAAACGTTTGAATTTTTAAGAAAAAAGTTTATTTTCAACCAATTAAATGAATTTACAAGCAAAAAGATGAATTTTTCACCAAAAGATTAATATTCTACCACAAAAGACGAATTTTTAACAAAGTATATGAAGTTTGAACTAATAAAGATCAATTAAAAAAATTAATTTGCTACCAAAAAGAATTTTCAAGAAAAAACTTAAATTTTCAACTAAGAAAGATTTTACAGTCAATAAAGCAAAACTTTCATCTAAGCAAATTTTCTAAAAAACATTCGAATTTTCAGCAAAAAAGTTCATTTTCAGACAAATAGATGAATTTTTCGTTAAGATGATTGATATTATACTAAAAAAGAGGAATTTTCAACAAAATACACTAAGTTTCAACTAAAAAAGATTAATTAAAAAAAAACTAATTTTTAATTATCGAGATCAATTTTCTACCAAGATTATTTTTTTTCTAAAAAAAGATGAATTTGTATCAAAAAGTTTAAATTTTAAACCATACAAATAAAATTTTTACTAAAATGATCAATCTCGAACAAAAAAAAAAAGAATTCTTAACCAAATAAAAGTCAATAAAAAATCATCTAATATGTTGAATTTTCATGCCAAAGGACGAAATTTCTTCAAAACATTTGAATTTTCAGCAAAAAAGGTAATTTTCAACGAAATAGATGAAGTTTTTACCAAAATAGTTTCAATCATTATACCAAAAAGAAAAATTTTCAAGAGAACAGTTGACATTTCAACCAAAAAGAATGACTTTTTAACGAAATTGTTGAATTTTCAACAAAATAATGAAATTATCAACCAAATAATACAAATTTTAACAACAAAAAATTAGAAAAATATATATATATAAAAATAGGTTTGGAAAACTTAGTTGTTTTTATTAACAT
Source organism: Andricus grossulariae (assembly GCA_011634705.1). Taxonomy (NCBI): domain Eukaryota; kingdom Metazoa; phylum Arthropoda; class Insecta; order Hymenoptera; family Cynipidae; genus Andricus; species Andricus grossulariae. Next base: position 8,902 of record JAABKJ010009080.1, read on the forward strand.
CCCTAAACTTCAACTTCAGTTCATTGAAAATTCCTTGACTTTTTCAGGTTTTTACTGACATTCCCTGTCTTTTCAAAGAATTTAAAAAAAATGTATTTGTGGAAAAATTTTGGAAATTTCTTTTTACATTTCAATTTGATATCATAATTTGTGTGGACGTAAATTCAATATGAATGACAATTTTTTCCATTTACTCGCAATTCTTTAAAATTAGCTACACCGTACTTTTAATATATTTTTTTTAACATTTAAAAAAACATAAAAAGTATATTTTAGAAGTATTTCCAGATGAACTATTCACCAAAGTAGAATTAAATTCGATTATTTGAATTGGATTCAAATTTTCTATAAGATTCTATTTAAACGTTTTTGGACATATTTGTCACATAAATGTAATAAATTATTTTATTTTTTATAAAAAAGCATTTTTCTATATTTTCATTGCATTATTTACATTTAAATGATAGTTCTGAAAATCGAAACTTACCGCAAACGTTGAATTTTTGCTAGTTCTATTAAAAATTTGAGAAAACCTTTTTTTTGTTCAAAATGTAATTATTTTGTTGAAAATTTTCTGTCGTAAACTAATTTTTTCAACTGAAAATTTAACTATTCAATGTTTGGTTTAGCATTTAACTTATCCGTTAATAAATTATCTATTTGTTTCAAAATTTGGTGGTAGAATATTAATCTTTTTGGTGACTAAATCACCTTTTTGGTTTAAAATTCTTTTTTTCTTTGAAAATTCAAAATTTGGTTGAAAATGCATGTAGTTTTTTTAAAATCAATCTTTTTTTTGTAGAAAATTCATCATTTTGGTTGAAAATTCTTCTTTTTATTATTGAAAATTAGTTTTTTTTTTATTGAAGAGTAATTTTTTAACTAAAACTTCAAGTATTTTATTTTTGGTAAAAAATTTATCTTTTTTCATAGACATTTAATCTTCTTCATTGAAAATTCATCTGTCTGTTTGAAAATTTTACTTTTTTGTTCATAATTTTTCTATTTCGATGAAAATTTCTATTTTTTTATAGAAAATTCATATTTTGGGTTGAAAATTGAACTATTTTACTGAAAATTCATTTTTTGTTTGTAGAATATTCATATTTTGGGTTGAAAATTCAACTATTTTGTTGAAAATTCAGTTTCATTAAAAATTATATTTTTTTTATTGAAGAGTAATTTTTTAACTAAAAATTCATCTATTTTATTTTTTGTCAACATTTATCTTTTTTCATATACATTTAATCTCCTTCATTGAAAATTCATCTGTCTGTTTGAAAATTTTACTTTTTTGTTAAAAATCTTTCTATTTTGTTGAAAATTTCTATTTTTTTATAGAAAATTCATCTTTTGGGTTGAAAATTGAACTATTTTGCAGAAAATTCATTTTTTTTTGGTACAAAATTCATTATTTGGGTTAAAATTCAACTATTTTGTTGAAAATTCGTTATTTTTTTTAAATGAATTTTTTAAAATGAAAATATAACTATTCCATGTTTGGTTTAACATTTATCTTCTTCTGTTGGAAATTCAGCTATTTGGTTAAAAAATTTCTGTATTTTGTTGAAACTATCTTTTGTGGTAGAATATTAATCTTCTTGATGACTAAATCACCTTTTTGGTAAAAAATTTATTTCCTTCGTGGAAAATGTAACTATTAGGTTAAAAATTCCTTTAAAAATTCAATATTTTTGACAAAATTAATATATTTTGTTAAATATTAATCTTTTTTGGCAGTAAATTAATCTTCTTGGTTGAAAATTAATTTCTGTTGTTGAAAATTTGTTGTTTTTTAAATTGAAAATTAATTTTTTCAACTCTAAATTTAATTATTCCATTTTTTGTCAAAAATCTATCTTTTTTATAGATGTTTAATCTTCTTAGTTGAACATTCATCTATTTGCTTGAAAGTTGGACTTTTTTATTGAAAATTTAATTATTTTGTTGGAAATTAATTATTTTTTGAAATAATTTTTTTAACTGAAAATTGAACTATTCCATTTTTGGTCTTCTGCAGTTAAAAATTCAAGTATTTGTTTGAAAATTTCAGTATTTTGTGGAAATTTTGTCTTTTTTGGTATAATTTTAATCTTCTTGGTAACTAATTCACTTTTTTGGTTGAAAATTCATTTTTTGTTGGAAAATGTAACTATTAGGTTGAAAATTCCTTTAAAAACTCAAAATTTGGTTGAAAATTCATGTACTTTATTAAAAATTAATCTTTTTGATTGAAATTTCATTTCTTTAATTCACAATTAGTTTTTTATTGAAAATTTATTTTTTTAACTGAAAACTTAACTATTCCAATTTTTGTAGCATATTTATCTTTTTTGATTGCCATTTAATCTTCTTGGTTGAAAATTCATCTGTTTGGGTGACAATTTGTC
>JAABKJ010009081.1:0-11290 GCA_011634705.1 Andricus grossulariae
CAATCTAAAATATCTATATCTTAAACCTATATACCTATCTACCCTATACCTATATACCCATCCACACATCACTACTTCCCAACCGAGCAATTCACGCCTACCCCTAAAGGGAAACGGCTTAATGGTACAATAGTAATAATAATAACGTTTAAATTATTAGTTGTTAGTAAAAAGGAAAACGAATTTTCAAGAAAATGAAACAATTACCATATTTTTTGTTATAATTTCACCAATTCAATCATTTCAACTCAAATTGCAAAATTAAAACTCATGGACGGGAAATTTAGCGTTGAACATAAAAATCCAGAACTCTCGAATTGTGAACATTCAAAATTAAAGAAATTATTAATTCACTAAGGGAGCAATGTTAGTTAGGTCAATTTTCCTTTGTTAGAGGTCCTTCGGCTTTAACGAACATATTCTCCTCACGTGTCTCGGGAGAAAAAAAGGTTAAAAGCGAATTTCCAGACCTAATTTAAAAACATTTTTTGTTCTTCAACATTTTATTGCATTTTAATGCTTCGGGCCCCGGGGGTTCGGACTTTCGCCCCCGCGTAAGGTGAGTGGCATCCATCTTGCGGGGAGCGAGAGGGGAAAAGGGGCGCTTGGTCGGACGGGGAGATGGGCCCGAGGGAATTCGCTCTACGGCTCCCGTCGACGTGGGTAGGATAAGCTTCACACAAGCGCCTGCATTGATTTGGAACTTTGTGAAAAAATGAAACGAGACTTACACTACCGAGGCATCAACCCAGTGTAGCCTGAAGTGTTTGATGCAATATTTTTATTTTTATTTTTATTATATTGCTGAAGAAAAATAAATTTTTTCTACAATAGCGCCTTGCTCTTCTAACCCAAACATTGGTGGATGTTTGGGATAAAGGATGAAACGGGGTTACTGTGGAAAAACGATCCTTTGTCCGCGAATGACGGCCCTCTGACTGCAGAAAGAAGTCTACATTAACTCGAGAGGAAACTTGATTCGAATTCGCGATTTCGAAGTAGAAAATGAAAACAAATCTGGAAAAGTGAGGTTAGTTTTCGACGCCGCCACTAAAAGTGGGGGGATCAGTCTCAATGATCAACTGCTGACTGGCCCCGATCTGCTCAAGTCACCCATCGGTGTTTTATTGCGTTTCCGACAATACGCGATGGCAATCATGTCCGATATTAACGACACGTTTTTGCAGACTGGGGTACGAGTCAAAGATCGCGCAGCGCAACGGTTTTTGTTTCGCGGAAAAGACCGAGAAAGAGATCCGGACGTATACGAAATGCGAGTACTAATTTTCGGATGGAAAGTCATTGTGTAGCGCGATTTATTTGAAAAAATAAAAATGCCGAATCGTTCTCGATCGAATTTCCTGAGGCAGCCTTGAGTATTATCGAGAGCTGCTGCACGGACGATTACCTAGCCAGCTGTGGAACCGTCGAAGAAGGGAGAAAATTAGTACGAGACGTGTCCTACAACAACAAAGAAGCTAACTTCGAGATGCACGGGTGGGCTTCCAACGAATCGCGGGTTATAGAGAACGTGTCGAGTGCGGATTAATTAAGAAGGGACTCGAAGGGCCAATCTTTGCGACAGCGAGGAGAGAGTCTAGGCCTTTTTTGGGATCGAAACTCCAATGATTTAGGCTTCAACGTCGGCCTCGGAAAAATCGATCCGGGAATTGTTAACGGGAGGAGAAAACCTACTTAGCGAGACGTTTTTAGTATCATTATGTAGGTATATGATCCTTTTGGAATTTTAGCGCTGTTCTTTCCGCGAGCCGAATTGGTAATGCAGATGATATGTCGTAGTGGTCTAAAGTGAGATAAACTTATATACGACGAAGAGTTTGACGCGTGGAAGAAATGGCTTACCGCACTCAGAGACGTAAAAGGTTATGAAATCCCGTGCTCGGATATACCTCGCGGAGAAAAGTATGTGCACTCACAGCTGCACATTTTCGGGGATGCGAGCTTGAAAGCATACGCTGCGGTAGCGTACTTACGTACCGTATCGCAGAATGGTAAAATTCACGTTTCACTCATCATGTCAAAAACGCGTGTGGCACCTATGAAACCGATGACGACCCCTCCGTTCGAGTTGTAAGCAGCCTTGTTAGGCGCGAGATTGGCCGCGACGTTCGGCAGGAAATTGCAGATAAAGATTGACGACAGAATCTTCTGGTCGTATTTAACTACAGTCTTATACTGGACTTGATGGGAACCTTAGTTCAAGAACGTGTTCATCGCGAATCGATTCTGAGAGATAGCAGAGATAACTCGTGTGAATGAGTGGCGTTGGGTCCCCACTGAGGATAATCCGGCAGACGATGCGACCCGAGCAACGGATAGAACAATACAAGCTAATGATCGGTGGTTTATCAAGGCGAAATTTCTCTATAATACTCCCGATTTGTGGCCAACGCAGAAACAGCCGAGTTGCGAGAAGATGAAAGAGATGAACCAAGAAGAATAAAGAAAAAAATTTGTTGGTAGATCATCTGTGAAAACAGTAGAAGTAACCACAATCGTCATATTAGTGGGGTGGGACGGTTTATTGATGAGCGGTAAACGCTTAAGATATTACGTAAGACGTTGGGTAAATCCCTGGCGCGAGAGCAAATTATAGCAAGGGTTAAAGGCGGGTATCTGGTGCGATCGATGGCAGCAGCACCAGAGAGAACAGAAGCGCGAGAAAGAACAATATTGGCAGTGAGATTTTGGTATCGGGAAATAAAATCGGCGTGCTTGCCAGAAGACCTTCACGCGATCGAAAATCGGAAAGATCTTGCAAGGGGCAGTGAGCCGCGCAGATTGAAACCCTATTTAGATGATGAAGGACTGTTACGGGCGCGAGGACGAGTATCGCGAATCGATAACCGTGAACTTGAAAATACACCGATTATACTAGATGCTGCGCACTATGCTACCAAATTACTAATTGCGCATTATCATCGCCATTTCGACCACGCTAACAATGAAACAGTCGTGAACGAGATGTGACAAAAATTCTTCGTAATCAGTCTCCAGGACCATTTGAGATGGCTCGCAAAACAATGCCTTGTTTGCCGTATGCAAAGAGCCAAGCCACAGAATCCGCCCATGGCAGATCTACCCAAAAGTCGCGTCGCGTATGGACTGCGACCGTTCGCACATTGTGGCATTAATTATTTCGGGCCGGTGCACGTAAAAGTCGGGCGTCAACGTCACAAGCGATGGGTGGTACCCCTTACTTGCATGACTACGCGAGCCGCTTACGTGGAAATAGCGTACACATTGGACGCGAGCTCCATCATTTTAGCGTTGAGATGATTGGCCGGAAGAAGAGGATTTCCTTTACGCGTGTATAGTGATAACGGGACCAATTTCACAAAAGCAAGCAAAGAACTCAAAAACGCGATAGCGCTCATGGACACCGAGAAGACGACATTTTTCGCGTAAGCAAAACGTCTCGATTGGCATTTGAATCCCCCAGTGGCTCCACACATGGGGGGAGCCTGGGAACGTCTAGTTCGATCAGTAAAAACGGCACTGAATCATGCTCTCGGAGATGAGACGTACAGCGAAGAAGTTCTACAAACGGTCTTGATCGAAGTTGAACACATAGTTAAGTCGCGACCGCTCACACACGTTTCAATCGATCCGTATGACGGAGAAGCCTTGACACCAAACCATTTTCTTATCGGTTCGTCGTCCGGTTATCCAAATTTGGAGAGATACGAGAACACCCTGATTAATCCGCGAAAACAATTTGTAATATCACAGAAGCTACTGTGATCGTTCTGGATACGGTGGCTTCGTAAGTACCTACCAACCTTATAGCCGCGAAGAAAGTGGCACGATGCGGGAGATTCTGCAAAAATCGGAGACGTCGTTTTGATAGTTGATCATCAAGCGCCGCGAAACACGTGGCGTAAAGGAAAGATTGTCGACATATTCCCTGGTCCAGACGGTGTTAATAGGGTTTCAAAAGTAAAATCAAACAGCAGTTACTACGTAAGACAGGCGAACAATCTTATACGAATATTCAGGGATGAAGAAGTGGAAAGTTAGCATAACTTGGACTGAGGGTAGGATGTTACGGTTGACTGAATTGTTGGGGTCACTGCCGTTTGTAATTTCGTTATTTGCTTTATTTTTTTATTACAATTTCTCAACGCTTAAGAAGGATTAAATTTATCACACAATTTACCCATCAGCCGTGGTTCGGTTGGTTTGTGTATGTGACGTGTTGTGTCGCTTCTTGAAGATCTGAAAGGGGAAAGAGATTTTTTTATTGATGAATTGTTGATGTGAACGGTTTTTGTGTTAGAGGTATTTCGATTTTGCGTTCTTCAGATTTAGGGTTTGACCTGGTCACCTGAATGGTTACAAATATTCCTGGAATGATACACGCCTAACCCCAGTTGTTGACAGGTACAAGCTTCGGTGAATAGAAACTTGGTTTTCTCCATGGTTTTCACAGATGTTTGTTGACTGTCTTTGTTGACAAAAATTGGGTTGTTGAATCTAAGAACTATATGGTTTTATTGTTGAGTCCTCGTACGTGTGTACATTTTTATGATCTTCGGAGCGAAAATTAAGAGGTATGTGTGCGTGGGCTTATGTGCGAGGCAAGGGCAGAAAGGTGGAGGAGAGTTGTGAGGAGCAAAGATCAAGTTGAAAGAGAGGGGGTGGCGCCTCTGCTTCCCGTCACTCTGTAAAAGTGGAGTGTGGGATCTGATGAGAATCCGCACTGCCAATCGGAACGGTTTGGAGGGGGTGCAGCCTCTCCAATGCCAGATTTGGATCCCGCGTTATATGACCTACGGATGACAGAGAGAGTACAGGGGCTGGAAGGAAAAGAGGGTTGCTCCGTTGCGTCGGGCCCCGGGGATCGAACTTTCGCCCCCCGCGTGAGGTGAGTGGCACCCATCTTTCGGGGGAATAGAGTGAAAAAGGGACGCTTGGTCGGACGGAGAGGTCCGCCCGAGGGGTATTCGCTGTACGGCTCCCGTCGAAGTGGGTAGGAAAAGCTTCACACACACGCCGGCATTGATTTGGAACATTGCGAAAAAAGAGAACGAGACTTGTACTATAGAGACATCGACCCAGTGTAGCTTAAAGTGTTTAATTAAATAAATTTGAACTTTTATATTGCTGAAGATAAATACTTTATTTCTACAACAGCTCCTTGCTCTCCTTACCGAAACAAATTCACCTTCCCATATTTCTCCTCAATTCCAGGAGCTTTCATTCTCCTTACACCCTTTCTCTCAGTTTCCCTACTCCATCTTCTCTAGTGATGCATATCGATCATTTTTGGACAAAATCGAGATTTGGTGAAAACATAATTAGATGAAACTGAAATGTAATGGAGATCAAGAATTCGTAATGAAAAAAGTCGATCGAGACGAGATGATCATCTCGTTTGAGTGGTGGTTTGTCTCGATGTGATGAGTATGGTGTTCGGGGTTTTAATTTAATCTGACGAGATTTTAGAAAAATTTCTTAATCATCGATATGCATCACTAATCTTTTCTTTTTCCCCACACTTCCCCGATTTCACCTACTCTAATTTCTCCCCACATCATATACCCTCATTTCCCTTTATTTCTCATACTTACCCGCCACTTATTTCTCCTCTATTCCCCTAATTCCTCTCCTCTTATTTCCCCTTCTGTGGAAAAAGTACGACCAATGGACACCCAACCGAAACCATATTGATGATTCATTAAACTTGATACATTTCTGCTGTCCTTTTCAGTTACACAGGAAACACCAACAGTGAGAAACGTCAGGAGATCACAGACATTTCATCTTGAATCTGATTATTCTCATCAGCAATCGCATGCTGCAGGTGATAAGTATTTTTATTCTAATCTCTGACGTAATTGCCAAACTTGTGACATGTTAAAGTTAAAAGATGTGATTGTCAAGTATTCTAAAAAAACGGCTTTTAAAAAATCCACGGATGTTATGTGGACCGCAAGGCGAGAGTTTTTCAACTCCCAGTTTGATCAGGTGGTTTCAAGTTTGTTATCGCATAGTCCCGACTCGAATCCTGCTGCTAGAGATTTTTTCCATTTTTTTTATTAAAATTTTTTTATCCTAATTAACTATCGAATTTATTTGATTTAATCCAAACATTATAAAATTAATCAATTAAGTATGAGTGTTATTGAAATTATGATTAAGTTCCTAATTAAGAAGACTGACATCGAAAAAGCAACAAATTTTCCATTGACAGATGCCCGGATAAAGCATTTTTTATTCAATTTGTTTTAAAAAATTGTAAAGTTCATCAAAAAATTATAAATGTTGTTGAAAGTGTCATTAAGTTCCCAAATAAAACGACTGGCATTGAAATATACGAATTTTTCTGAAGCATATGTCCAAATAATGCTTTTTTTTATCAAATTTGTTAAAAAAAATCAGAAGATTAATCAACCATTTGTTTATAATATAAGCAATTATAATCATAAAAAAATTTTTTTTTATTCTTATAATATTTCCATTCAAATTTCTTGCAATATAACTGAAACAAACGTAAAGTTATGGAAAATCGTTGAAAACATTCTATAAACAAATAATTTATTCATAAAAAAGAGCACCAGGAACGTCAGATATAGAAAATCTTCATTTTTTTCGTCCTTTTTGTTTATTTATTCATTTTTTGTCAATTTCTTCTCATCCAAATCGGTCAAAATTGGTGGGCTGTTCTTTTTTTGAACCAGAAATTCATTCTTTTCCCACTGTGCGATACCCGACCGAAATAAAAGAAAATAGTTCATTTCACCACGTGATTGTATTTTTTCTTGCAGGTAAGGATAAATCTGAAAAGTGGGTAGAGATTACACTTAGTTTTTTCTATGCACATCCATATGAAAAAATGATGACTCATCAAACTTGATACATTTCTCTTGTCCTTTTACAGAAACACCAATGGGAAGGTTAACGAATAGAATGCATTCTTTCTGTCTTTCACCTAATATTCCACAATCGCATACTGTAGAGGGTTAGTATTTTTTTATTTGAATCTCTAAAGTAATTACCAGACTTGTGATATGCTGATGTAAATAGATGCGATTTGCAGCTATTCTAAAGAAAATCAGGCTTTTAAAAAATCCACGGATGATACATAGACCGCAATTCGAGAGTTTTTAACTCTGGTTAGATCAGGCGGCAGCGTTTCCAACCAGTAACAGCAAATTCCCGGCTCGAATCCTGCTTCTTGGCAATATTTTTACATCTTTTTCATTATATTTTTTTATCGCAAATTAAAAAAAAGGATGGATTTGGAATAAAGTAGAATACAAATCAAACACATTTTTCATGATTATAATACGCATATTTTGAAATTACAGTCATGAGTGATTCTTTTTAGCAATAATAAAAAGGCCTGAGGAATTTGTTTTGCGTGAAAAAGAATGTTTAGAAATAAATTGTTTAGTAAATAAACTGAATAGTAAATTCCAGAAAAAATTTGGCAAAAATGCCGGCAGGAGGAATTGAGCCCCGACTTTCCGGTTACAAAATCGAAGAGCTACCGCCTCATCTAACCGGGAATTAAAAGGCTCTCGCAAAAATGGAATACTTCAATTTTTAGAAAAAACTTCAAGAAGTATTTCAATTTAAAAAAAATTGCATTCAAGTAGTTGAATCTTCAAATAAAATTATGAATTTTCAACGAAAAAGTTCTTGTAACGTAAAAGAATGAATTTTCAACTCAGAAGATCAATTTTTTTCCTATTGATGAATTTCTAACAAAATACATGCATTGTAAACAATATACACACATTATTAACAAAATAGTTCAATTTTCGATCAAAAAAGATACCTTTTCAACCAAATATGAAATATTTAAATTTTTGGTTTAGAAAATGACTTTTTAACAAAGAAAAACGAATTCTCAACCAGTTGAGTTCAAGGAAAGATGAATAATTTTTAATAAAATAGTTTAATCTTGAATCAAACTAAATTGTTGAATTATAAATTTATTAAAAATAAACTTTTAATTGAAATTGGAATACTTAAATTTTCAGGAAAAATCTTTATTAGTAATCAAAAATAGTTGAGTTCAACCAGAAAAGCGAGTTAACTCCTCAATAAAATCAGATCAGTTACATTTTTAGTTAAAAAATCTATTTTAAACAAGAAAAACTAATTTTTAGAAGCAAAAATTAAATCCTGAATCGAAGAGATTCATTCTCAACTACAGTGATGATTCTTCAACGAAAGAGGGAAACGAATTTTCAAGGAAATAGTTTAATTTTTAACCAAAAAGATGTATCTGCAATCCAAAAATTTAATTTTTAATAATATACTGTAACTGTAATTATTTTAAGTGAACCTTAATCATATGAAAGTTCACAACTATGTTATTGTTTGTTATGATCTTCAAAATTTAGAAATTTTAATTTCGATTGCAAAATTAAAATTGTTATCTATTTTGAGTTAAAGAATACAATGTCTCACAATTTAATTTCAAATCGATTAACTTTTTAAACTTTATTTAGAATTATTAATCATTCCTGAAGTTTTTCTAATGAATTATTTATTATTTTTAAATCAATTACTTTTTCAAATCTTCAGCTAGAAATTAGACAATTTCAAGGTATAACATTAAAATAAATAATACAAAACAAGATCGCATTCCATTTCGAAACATTTTCAAATAAAAAATCAATCAATTTTCTATGCCTGGTTCTAAAATCTTTTTATTTTCTCAGACTTGAATTTGTGAAATTATTTTCGGAATTTTTCATAGTCTTGAATTTATTCTGGAGGCATTTCATGAAAAAATTTCGAATTAGAAATCATTAAAACTGAAATTTTTTTAAGTATACAGTCTTTCAATTTAATATTCTGCGATATCGAAGAATTAAAAAAAGATCAGACAATTTCATATATTTTCCCTTTTAAAAAAAAACTCCCATGCGAACTAAATTAATTGAACCCAGTAAGAAAATTCCACTATTTTAGGTTGACACCTACTTTTTCTGGTTGAGAATTCCGCTATTATATTAATGGTTACGAATTATTTTGTTTCAGTTAAAAATTCGACTATTGGGTTGAAAATCTGTATTTTGAATTAAAAATCCACCTGTCTTGGTAGATAATTCATCTTTGAAAATTAAAATGGAAAGTGAACCAAAACTCTCTGTCGAAAACTCAACTTTTCAGGTTAAAAATTCAAATGTCTTCTTCAAAATTCGTCTTTTTTGCTTTTTTCATGCAAGTCATATTTCTTGGTTGTAAGCAACTTCATTGTAAAAATTAAATTAAACTAATTGGTAGAAAATTGACATTTTTGTGAAAAATTTATATTTTTGGGCTCAAAAGTCAACTGTTCTACAGAAAACTCGTCTCTTTGGCCTGAAAATTCAACAATGCGGTTGAAATTTTTATATTTTATTTTTGACTGAAATTTTCACCTTTTTGGTGGAAAACTGATATAATTTTGTAGAAATTACTTTTAGTTGTTAAGAATACAACTGTTAGGTTGAAATTTAATCTGCCTTGGTTAATGATTCAACTATTTTGTTAAAGGATCTTTTTTTGGTAGAATCAAACTGTTTTTGATATCAAATTGAAATCTTCTTTTATTGACATAACTTTTATATTTTTCGTCGAGAAATCATCCTTTTCAGTTGGAAAGCAAACTAATCAGTTGGAGGTTAAGCTACTATTTAAAAAATTATTTTTTCTATAAGTGTCATGTCTTTGCTTGCAAATTGGAATATTTTGCTCAAAATTCTTCCATTTTTTCTTGGAAATTAATTTGATCAACTGGATATTCAATTATAACAGATGAAGTTTCAATCCAAAAGGACGAATTTTCAACAAAACAGTTGAATATTTGACCAAAAAAGATGACTTCAACAAAGTATTTAAATTTTAAATAAAATGGTTAGATTTGTAATCTACCAAGATGGATTTTCAACCAAGCAGATTAATTTACGAATCTAATAAATTCATTAATTCATTATTTAAATTTATTTAGATTATAAATTCAAATTTAATTTGAATTCAATTTTTAGATATAAGGAGATTAATTTTCAATATAAAAATATGTATTTTAAACAAAAGAGTTGATTTTTCAAGCTGAAAACTCTAATGTTTAAGAAAACATTTCAAACTGAAAAATATTAGTTTTTAACCAAAAATGCAATCGTTAAATTTTCGGTTTACAAAATTCATTTCTGACAGAAAAAATAATTTTCAACCGATTAAATTCAAGAACGGAAAGATAAATTTTCAACGAAGCAAATTTATTATTTACAACAAAAAATGGCATATTTAAATTTTCAAATGAAAAATTTAGTTCGAACCAAATAAGACGAATTTTCAGCAAAATAATTAAATTTGTAACTAAAGAGATTGAATTAAAAAAAAAAAATGCATTTCAACCAAAAGAATGATTTTTCACTCCAAATGTTAATTTCTCTGCAAAAAAGACTAATTTTTCACAAAATACATTAATTATTCATCAACCAAAATTAAACGAAGTTTTATGAAAATAGATAAATTTTCAAACAAAGAGATATCCTCAACCAAGAAGATATCTTTTTAGCGAAATAGTTGCATTTTAAGCAACATAATTACATTTTCAACCAAATGGTAGAATTTTGAACCCAACGAGCTGAATTCCGAATGAAAAATATACCATTGTTACTATTCTCAGTTTTTAGCGCGAAATCCTCTCCCTCACCCTGAAATTGGTAGATCATATTATGAAAGAACCCTTATATGTTTAAGCATCAATAACTTCAATTTATTTTAATGTTTGTCCTAATTATTCATCAAACTTTATGCATCAATTCATTTCAAAAAACGCGCCTCTGGCGTGATACACGCACTTATTTCGTGTCCGTGGATAATCTACTTTTTATTTGCAATATTGAAGTTATATAATGCTGTGGTAGTTTTTTTTAACGACTGATGGTGCACTGAGTGCATCAAGGATATAAGTGACTATTTTTAGCCTCTTTTCTGGTATTTCAGTGCCAAATCTTTATCCTGCGGACATAACCTCACTTACAGTGATCCTTACGCAGAAGTGTTGCATTTTTTTCCTTACTTTTTGATAAACCCATGCTGACTTCGTTTGTGGAGCTATAAAAATAGGTCAAATCGAGTTCACTTTCACGTTTGTTTTTCTTGCGAAATTTTTTGTTGAATTTGATGAATCATATACACGTGGTCAGCATAACCTCACTTTGTTCTGCCACCGTTGCCGACAGTCTCTGTTACTATAATGCTCATATAACAGCTTAAATATGCCAGATACAAGAACCTGTAAACAATGCAATACAGATAT